>JANHAO010000559.1:0-40153 GCA_026873985.1 Saraca asoca | reverse complement strand
AAGGTTAGTTTCATTCTCTCTTGTATTTCTTTAATTGAAACCTCTACACAAAGGGAATCCGGGGAGAAGGGTTCGGCCAACACAGTGTTTTCTGTCTGAAAAATTTTTGAAATTTCCCCTCCTTGGCTGGGCCCGTTCTTACACTTACTACCATATGGAATGTTGCAATATATATTATCATGTGATTGAAATACATAGTGAGTCAAAATGATGGCCAGTGGCTATGAGAACCTAACTCGACACAACATTGAAATGTAATATAGTGTGAATTTCCTCATATATGAAACTCTAATGATTGATAATGGCCCACGAAGGCTTATACAAGAATTAGCCAAATAGATGAGATATGAATGCTTGTATTTGTATATGCATTGTTGTTTGGTGAGTCCATAAGTCCGGTACCTTTTATTCATTCAGTTCGACATTCATTCTTCTGTGTACTATGTTTTCAAATTCTCAAGATATTGCAATTTCCATTCCTGAAAAGTAAGATAGACAATAATCCAATAAAGATAATAATTGACACACACTACCCTGGTCTCGAGTCTTTTAGGAACCTACCAAATAAACATCCACTATATCATCATCTTGAATCTGTTAGGATGTGAAGTTTTACACGAAGTTGAAATAATTCCATTAGGACTACCAAATGTACTATTAATGATGGCCCTTGGATGGTTTGACCCTTGAAGGTCATCCATTTAGATGAAAATTATTTTGCTATCTTTTTGAAAACATGTAAATAGAAAGCGCTAAAGGGCTTAGTTATAGTAATCTGTGTTTTAGCAATCTGGTAAGACATAGGTTAGTGTAACTTTTTTTGAATGCCCTATTTTTGAAAAGTGCATTTGGTAGTTTTGGAAATATAAGTAGGCCCTAGGACAAAAGGTTGTTAGAAGTTATTTTATAGTAACTATGGTAGATATACGTACAATCTGGCCAAACTAGTATTTAGCCTGTTGGGCAGTATCTGTGTAAATTATATTATATATGTATATATTTCTTCATAAGTATTCTTATTTCATTAAGTTTGCCATAATCTAGTAGTCCTCATATTATGATGAGATAATTTTAAGAGAAACCTAAGATGATGATAATAGGTATAAATGGTAAAGGCTAGTGAATATCTAATGAGAGAGTGATAACCATGCCGGTCATAACCAAAGATTTTGGGTCATGACATTTGTTGGTATTAAAGTACTGGTTTAGGTTAAACTTGTAGTATAGGGTTACATGTAGAGTTATTTAGAGTTGCATAGTGGTGGTGGTTTTATCAAGTGTTAATAGGAGTAGTACCTATACCACATGTGCACCTAGAAGCATATATTGTTGATAGCATTCCCATTAACCAGGTGAAATATGTGTTTGTGTTAACAAAGTCAAATGAGAACTGTCTTGTGTCTTGAGAATATAATTGTTGATGGCAAAATTTGATTATGCCAAATTCCTGTCAACGGGTGTATAGTTCTTGAACCCCAAGTTGTTTTCTAGTTACAAGATGTCCAGAATGGAGGATGATGGAGGTAGTGAAGAGGAAGAAAGATTGAGGCATGTGTAGTCTTTTAATGTGGTTCGGCTAAATCCGGGTAGTACCACACCCTACGTCCACGACGGAGCTTTTATTAATGTATGAAAAGAGATTTTTACAGAGCTTTTTACTTACAAGTTTTCCGACCTCTGCCCTCTTCTAACAATGCATTCCTATTTGTAAAGGAAGGATGAGTTATACATAATGATTACAAGCTACAGTTGTATTATATCAAGAAATAAATGTGAAAGAAAATAAAAACCCTACAATTCGGCTGCTGCAGGCTACTTTTTGTGGGGTGGCCCCCTCTTGTCAGCTATAGATTAGCATACATGTGTGTCTGTCTCATGGTCTTGCTTTGTCGAGCGAGGTGTTCGTCCTCTCGAGCAAAGATTCTCAGCTTGGGGTCACTATAACAGGTCGTTCAACAAGCTCAAGGTTGTTGCTGTAGCATAGTGAGCTCGAGCGGGACGATTAGCTGCTTAGCGAGCTGATCTCATGATGTCCTTGTCATGTTACCCTCTAGCGATGAGCGAGATGGTTCTTGTTGGTCATCTTTAGCGAGCTAAGTAACTTAGCTTTTATTGGGCTCATGCTGGTCCCATTCTTTAGAGCTAATTTTTTACCTATAACAATAACTAATTTTATGATGTAGATTATGGTGAGAACTAGAAGGCAAGAAGGCCAAGAACATGAGTCTAATCATGGAGGATCGACCATTAGATGAAATAGTCCCCACCATGAAGCTAGTGAGAACCTAGAAATTCCCTAATGGGTAGAAATTTTAGTTCAGCAAGTAATGGATCACCTAGTACATGCATTAACATAAAATAAAAACCATGATTAGAATAGAGAGATTAAACAAAACAAGCAAAATGACAGAGATCAAACTTCTCTTGCTAAAAACAAGCAAGAGAATAGGTTGAGAATTATCCATGAATTTCTAAAATCGAAGCCACCTCAATATGCGGGAATAGATTCTTCTATAGACCCGTACCAATTTTTAGATCAAATTGAAAGGTATGGTAGGATGTTGCAATGTCCTAAACATTTATTGGTAGGATATTAGTTGGATGACCTAGCACATTATTGCTATTATGACTATTGATGGGTGAGCTACAGATGCAAAATAATTAACCAGGGTAATGTTCCAAGAAGCTTTTATCAATATATTCCTTCCTCCTAGTGTCTGGCAAATGAATGCTTGGAGATTTGACAATTTGAGGCAAAAGAATATTCTGTAAGTGAGTATGATGCTCAATTCACTTGACTCTCTTAGTATATTGCTCATCTAATTCTTAATAAAGCCATGAAAGTAGAAGGTTTGTATAAAGGCTTCACGATTATTATTTGGATCATGTTAAAGTTGATCCAATCACAATGTATTAGCAAGCCATGAATCAAGCTTTGTGAGCCAAAGATCTTTGAGAGGGGGAAATGTCTTTTACTAGTAAGAAAAAAGTTCGAACTGAGGAGACCAATACAACTTAAAGTAAGAGACTAACTCTAGACCATAGAGCACCATCAAGTGGGTGGAGAGGAAATTTTTCTGGATTATCTTGGTCACAGAATCCCACTGTAAGAAGGAATATGGGAGGCCAATCTATTTTAACTGCTTTTATCCCATTTTAGTGGAAAGAGTGTACCCTAGAGTCCAGGAAATTTTAATGTTAAATGTGCAACAATGTAAAGTTTGTAATACAAGCCACTATGGACCTTCTAGGAAAGATTTGACTATATGTTTCTAATGTGGTTAACCTAGACATTAAGAAAAGGAATGTCCTATAAATGTAGGTGCCTCAAGGTATGATACAAACTATCAAGTGAGACCTCAGAATCAATTAGCAACACCATTTGCAGCCTCAATAAGAGCACCTATAGCGTCTATATGAAATGATGGGAGAAGCAATCATGGAAGAAATCCTAATAAAGCCATGGCATGAGTTTGTAATCTTACTAGACAAGAAGTCTAAGCATCAAATGCGGTAGTCTTAGGCATTTCAAAAATATGTGATTTACAAGCATGTGTATTGTTTGATTCTGGTGCCATTTATTCTTTCCTTGCAAAGAAATTTGCTACTTTGTTCAATGAAATAGGTGAACTAATAGAGACACCATTGGTTGTAATGACTCATGTAAGCAAGATTTTTCTAGCTGATCGTTTAGTTAGAAAGTGTGCCAAGATAATTAGAGGTAAGCATGTAACCATGATTCTAGTTATGTTTGATATGGTTAACTATGATAGGATTCTGGGGATAGATTGGCTTTCTTAGCAGCATAAATGTATGAATTGCTTCATTAAGAAGGTTATGTTTCATGGAGATGAATCGTCACCTATAGTTTTTCAAGGGGAAATGGAAGATGAGATAGCTAGGTTAATTTTAAGCGTCCAAGCTTGGAAATTTTTAAACAAAGGGTGCATGGCTTATTTAGCTATGGTACAAGACCTATATTAGGTTGCTCCAAACACAAATGAAGTTTCAGTAGTACAAGAGTTCCTTAATGTGTTTCCTGACGAGTTACTTGGATTAAGCCCAGATCGGGAAATTGAATTCACTATTGATTTGATGTCAGCATTGAACCTATCTCCATTCCTCCTTATCAAATGGCACTAATGGAATTGAAAATACAATTAGACAAGTTACTTCATGAAGGATTTATTCATCTAAGTGCATCACCTTAAAGAGCACCCACACTCTTTGTGAAGAAGAAAGATGAATCGTTACGATTGCATATTGATTACCATTAACTAGATAGGGTGACCATTAAGAATAAACATCCCCTTCCCTTTATTAATGATCTATTTGACTAATTATAAGTAAAGCATTTCTCAGAAATCAATTTGAGATTGAGATATCATTAATTAAAGATTCGTAAAGAAGATGTACCAAAACTACCTTTCATATATGATACGAACAATATGAATTTCTCATAATGTTGTTTAGCCCAATAAATTCCCCTGCTACTTTTATGGATTTAATGAATCATGTTTTCAAACCATTTTTGGATAAGTTCATGATTATGTTTATTGATGATATCATGGTCTACTCTAAAAGCAAGGAAAAGCATAATTAACATCTATGAATAGTGTTACAAATTCTAAGGGAGCATAAACTCTATATGAAGTTCTCCAAATGTGAGTTTTTGGCAACTAGTGTTAAGTTTCTTGGACATGTGGTGTAGTAGGAGGGAGAAAATAAAAGGTATAAAGAGTTAGCTTGGACCCATAAAGGTCATTGAAGTTCGTAGTTTTCTTGGGTTAGTTAGATATTATCAAAAATTTGTCAAAGATTTTTCTAAAATCTCTGCACCATTGACCATTTTGAACTTTTACATGCAAAAAAAGTTTCCAAAAATTAAAGAAGTGTCTAACAACAGCTCCAGTATTAGCGTTGACCTCCAAATTAGGTAGCTACGTCATGTATTGTGATGCTTCTTGAATTGGATTAGGGTGCATGCTAATGCAAAATGGAAGAGTAATCACATATGTGTCAAGGCAAATGAAAAAGCATGAACAAAATTTCCCTACTCATGATTTGAAAATAACGGCAATCGTCTTTGCTTTAAAAATATGGAAACATTACTTGTATAGAGAAACATGTGACATTTATGTAGGCTACAAAAGCTTAAAATACATTTTCTAATAGAAACATCATAATCTTTGACAATGAAGATGGATGGAGTTAATCAAAGATTATAATTGTTTGATATTGTATCATCCTGCCAAAGCAAATGTGATGGTAGATGCATTAAGTCACAAGTTGACAAGTGGTTTAGCTCATTTTCTTTCTAAAAAAAAGAAAAGTTGATGTATTTTTACCCAAAATTTGATGTATTTTTACTAAATTCAAATATTGCAATTAATGAAATAGGATTGCTAAAAAAAGAAGGACAATTGAGGGTCCCTTCAAGTATCTATGGAGATTTGTTGTGTCAGACTCATAATGCATCATACACGATGCACCCTGGTGTGACTAAAATGTATCATGATTTGAAAGATATGTTCTGGTGGGAAAGCATGAAACACAATGTGCTAGAATACATAACAAGGTGTCTTACATGTTAGCAAGTGAAGGCAAAACATCAGCAACTGGTAGGACTACACCAATCCATTAAGATTCTAGAGTGGAAATGAGGAAGTATTACGATAGATTTCTTAGTTGGATTGCCAAAATCACCAAAGAGTTATAATTCAATTTGAGTCATTATTGATCACTTGACTAAAATGGCTCATTTCTTACCTATTAAGATGACTTATGCGGCTGCCCAATATGAACAAATATACCTTGATCAAATAATTCCATTACATGGCGTGTCGTTAACAATTATTTTGAATCATGGTATCCAGTTTACTTCTCACTTGTAGCAATCATTTTAGCAAGCGTTAAGTACTCAACTACAACATTGCTTTCCATCCATAAACTAATGGTTAATCAGAGTAAACAATTCAAATTCTGGTAGATATGCTTCAAGCATGCATAATGAAATTTGAGGGAAACTAGGAAAGGTACTTGCCACTTATGAATTTGCTTACAACAATAGTTACCAATTAAATATTCAAATGGCACCATTTGAGGTGCTATATGGGAGGAGATGTAAATCTCTAGTAGGTTAGTTGAAGCCTAGAGAGACAAAGTTATTAGGGTTAGATCTTGTAGTAGATGCAGTTGAAAAGATACAATTGATCTATGAGCAAATGAAAGCAGCTCAAGATAGACAAAAGTTATACATGAAAAATAGAAGTAAAGACCTTTAATTTAAGATTAATGATAGAGTATTTCTCAAAGTACTCCCTATGAAAGGAATTATGTGATTTGGCAAAAAGGGAAAGTTAGCACTACGGTATGTGGAACCATTCAGAATTATCAAATATGCAGGAGCGATGGCATATAAACTGGAGTTGCCAAATGAGATATAGGGAATTCATCTAGTATTTTATGTCTCTATGCTAAAAAAGTATGTTCTAGATGATTCTTATGTTATTAAGGAAGATCCACGTCCATTGGATACTAAACTGACATATGTAAAACAACCGATAACTATCCCCAACCAACAAATTTGAAAATTAGGATCAAAAGAATTTCCTATGATCAAAGCATTATGGGGATGGCATGATGAATGAAAAGCCATGTGGTAATTAGAAACTGACATGCGAAGGCAATATTCACAATTATTTGGTAAGGGATGAATATATGAATTAGTTATTCTAGTTCACTTATCGACTTTATTTAAAATTCGAGGGTGAATTCTTTAAAAAAGGGAGAATTTCGATACCTTGAATTTTTTAAAATTAATTTTGGTTATAAAATAGGAAAAATAAAAATTTCAAAGAATCCAAAATTATAGATCTAAAGTCATGAGAGATCCAGATATAGTAGAAATAGATTATATAAAATTTTAGAAATATTTCAAAAATCAAGTTATTTTTATAAATGTCTAAAGAACAAAAATTCATATTTTTGAGAATCAATTTCCATAAAACTTTGAAAATATTGAAACTAGGATTATGGATATCATAAGAGTATAAAATTAGAACCATTGTGAAGTTATTTAATTTAACTAATTTATATTAAAATTTCTTGGTCATTGGTAATTGCCAAGTATGTTACATTTGAGTTTAAAAAGGAAGAAATAGGAAATTTTCTAAAATTTGAGTTTAAAATTGAAGAAATAGGAAATTTTCTATAAAGAGAAAATGGACAACTTGTAGTTATTGGGAAGTTGACCTATTTTTCCCATTCTACCCTCCTATTAGCCGACTTCCTTTTTTCCTTTTCTTAGCTTCAACCTAAAGAAGTAATACAGACTTCACCATTTTTTCCTCTAAATTTTCATCTTCTCTCTATCTTCACTCTCTCTACAAGTAAGGTTAGTAACTCTTCTTATTATTTTGTCAAATTTTTACCACAAAATCTTCTCCACTTCCTCTTCATTTTGATGTTAAAATCATACTAATTCATTGGACAAAATTCAAGTTATGAATTTTTGAAATTTGTTGCCACTGTTCACATTACTATTCAACCTATGAATCAACTTGGTTTTCTAACGTTTTAGAGCTTGATTATATTAGATACAGCTAGTTCTATTAAATTAAACCATAATTTACATATATAAGCTTAGCTTAAGAGAGAAATCCTTGGAAAAGTTTGAAAGTTAATAGACTCTTCTTTGGTATTCTTGAAGAGTATAGGCAGATTTGGTGTGATTAGCTGCACTTTTGTGTTTCCAGTTGTCAAGGTGAATAACTCTTACAATTCTTGTGAACTAATATATGTTTCTTGCTTGTGATTTGTTGGATAACTGGTTATAATTGAAAAAAAATGGGTTTTGAGATTATAAGGCATACTTTATGATAGAAAGGATTTATTAATAAAATGATTAGTTTATGGTTGAAATAGTTGGGTTTTGTGTACATTGAAGCTATTAAAATATGTTGAGATAAGATCCTATAATGTATGATTGAATTGGAAATTGTCTTCCTTTTATTTTTCTATTATTGCTTGCAATTTCTACCTATGTGATTTGAATCATAGCTTTTTGAACTAAACCTATGATCATACTCACAAAAACCCAGCAATTTTGTTCTTATAATTAGAATCAGGATTTGAACTAGATTCAGGGTGATTGAAATCAACCTTCCTTATTTTATTTTTTGATTCTACTCACGATTCTAATCACGTTTGAATTTGGAATTTTCAAACGTTTGCACATTTTGGTGAGCAGACTTACATATTTAACTAAATTCCTTCAAGTCGAATTAAGTCTTTTACATTTAAATTCTCCAATTTTAATTGCAATTCTACTAGAACTTCTTCAGTGATTTTGATTGCAATCTTGATTGTATTTCTAAAAGTTTTTGCATTTCTTGGATTTTTTTCACATCATTGGAATCTATATTGGATTTTACTTGATTTAGTCTTAATTGAACATTGTATATTAATAAAGAAATCTTATGAGAATAATAGATAAATGAGAAAGTATAATATGTCTATAAATGTGAATGAGATTGTGAATAATTTTGCTGTGTAAAGTGTGATAGCATTTGTATGATATGAAATGGTGTGTGACACCATGAATGGTAATGAAATGTGATAATGTGATATTGATAAGGTGTGATAGGTAATAATGAAGCCAATCCTAGATCTATACATTATGAATTAATGAGTGGGATAAAGATGGATTAAAGGAATAAGGCTAGATTTAAGTGGGATAATGCTAGACCAGAGTAAGAAGGAGATTTACTTTTATTGTTATGAAATATTTGAATTGCTTATTGCCATATGGAATGTTGCAATATATATTATCATATGATTGGAATATATAGTGAGTCAAAATGATGGGTAATGGCTATAAGAGTCTAACTCAAAATGATGTTAAAAGGTAATATAATGTAAATTTCCTCATATATGAATCTCTAATGATTGATAATGGCTCACAAAGGTACAAGAATTCACCAAATAGATGAGGTATGAATGCTTGTATTTGTATATGCTATTGTTTTGGGAGTTCATAAGTGTGTTGCATTTTATTCACTAAGCCCTAGACTCATTCTTTTGTGGATGATTTTTTTTTTTCAATTCTCAAGATATTATAAACCCCACTCCTAAAAAGTAAGATGGACAATAATCCAGTAGAGATAACAATTGACACATATACCACCATGGTCTCGAGTCCTTTAGAAACCTTCTAAATAAACATCCACTATGCCATTATCCTGAATTTGTTAAGATGTGAAATTCTGCATGATAATACTAGAACCACCAAATGTACTGTTGATGATAAACCTTGGATGGTTCAATTCTTGAAGGTCATCCATCCAAATGAAAACTGCTTTGCTATCTTTTTGAAAACATGTAAATAAAAAAGGCTACAGGGCTTAAATATAGTAAACTATGTTTTGATAATATGATAAGACATAGGTTAGTGTAACTTCTTTTGAATGCCCTATTTTTGAAAGGTGCATTTTGTTGTTTTGGAAGTAAAAGTAGGCCCTAGGACAAAGAGTTGTTAGAAGTCATTTTGTAGTAATTATAATAGATGTTCGTACAATCTAGCAAAACTGGTATTTGGCTTGTTGGGCAATACCAATGTAAATTATATGATATATGTATATATTTCTTCATGAGTATTCTTGTTTCATTAAGTTTGCCATAATCTAGTGGTCCTTGTATTATGGCAAGATGATCTTAAGGGAAACCTAAGATGATGATAGTAGGTATAAACAGTGAAGGCTGGTGAATATCTTATGAGGGAGTGATATTTACGTTAGTCATGACCAAAGGTTTTGGGTTGTGACATTATGCTACCACCCTATTTAATAGTTGATCATTAAATGAATAGGAAATTTTAGAAAAGGATTAAAGGAATTGGATAACAATGTAAAGGAAACTAAGATAACTTATCCTAAAGGTTAAACAATATGATGATGCATATGTATAAGTGTATGTGTATATGTGTATATGTGTGTGTGTGTGTAAATATGGTATATTATATCTATATTTTTATGACCAAAACCATTTTCCACCCAAAGTTAGGATGGAAATTTCTACTCACTGGGTGCTTGGGTTGTATTCATCCCATTCCATTTACATTTCAAGTGAATTAACTTGAGGGATGTCTCAATTAGTGCTAACTCCTCCTTATGTGATTGTATGTTATCAAGTATACGGTCCCCTTGATTATCTCTTTAGTGATTGTATTTGCTTAGCGGGATAAAGTCTAAAGGTTTTATGTTTTATGAAACATGAAAAGGAATTATGGATTTTAGATTTCAAATAAAGTTTTATAAAATAGGTTTATTAAAGCTTGCATTTCATATTTTTAAATATCTAAGTGCAAACATATGTTTACTATCATTCTAATGATTTTCAAAGTATAAATGTTTTTATAAAAAAAAAAGGATACTCATAGGTTTGTGAGTCATCACTAGGTGATTCATCCTAATCATGTTCCTAACGTTGGGGACATGAAAGAAAACTAGGTGCCTTCACACACAATGGTAGTAACGACTTATAAAGTTGTTCAAAAATCTGGCTTTCATTTAGATGCTAGAACATTTTTATGTTTCTCCATTTTCTAGAAATTTGTTTTCAATATCTAGTTAATTTTTATGATGTTTCAATTAATCATTTGCAAGATAATAAAATTATTACTTTTTGAACACTTTTGAAAACATTTTTAATTATACCCAACTTTTGAATAAAGTTTCTTGACCTTGTACATTACTGATATTGGCATAAAGCATAATATTGCTAATGAGAATTTGTTCCTTATGTGTCATAAGAGATTAGTGTTGTAATATAGGCCAAAGTGGTTATAAGTGAGTTAGGTAACTATTGTAAGGAGTTTGTTTTCACAGTTGGTTGAATGCAAGTTGTTGTTAGCTTGTATATAAGAGGATTTGATCTATTTAAAAGCAAATGATTAACAAAAGAAGTAATTCTTCTTTTTCGTTTAAAAATCTATTTCTTTGTTATTCTTTTTATATGCATACCCTATGTTCGTCCCATTTCCCCCACAGATTTGGTAACAGATCTTGGTTTCTTCAATGGCAAGTTTGAGCAATTCTCTCCATATAATGTTTCCCAAACTTGATGGTAAAAATTTTGATCACTATTGTTCTCTTCAACAAAGGTCAGATGTCCTAAGTACTCCACCTACTAGTGGCTAAAAGCATACATGCTTCTATTAACAAATAAGCAATGTTTCCTAAATAGATCCAAGGTAATTTATAAATGCTATAAGTGTTTATCCCAAGTATTGCTATAGGCCATGATATAATCAAAAAAGACAAGTATAAACTTCCTTAAGTATGGTCTAAATACATCATTCATAAAGTCTTGGGAGGTTACTTGTACATTGGATAGTCCAAAAGGCATCACTAACCACTTATAATGACTAGAATGGGTCTTAAAAATTTGTCTTATAGATGCATTCTTATGTATATTCATTTTATGGTTACCTGTCTTAACGCTAAATTTTTAAAAATAAGAAACCTTAAAAGAATCAGAAACTTGGCTGTAATTGTCATTAAATTTAACTTCCTAAAATCAACATAAAAGTGCCATGACCCATCTTTTTTCTTAATCAACACTACTGGAGAAGTAAAGAGATTGGTACTTGATCTGATCACTCCATAATCTACATCTCTTCCACTAGTTCTCAATCACATCCTTTTGTATGTGTGCTACCTAGAGGGTCTAATGTTCATAAGAAGACTATCCTTTGTCAGGGAGAATTGAAGGTCACATTCCCTAGATGGTGGTAGCTTAGTAGGGTCCCCAAATAGATCCTTAGAGGCACTCAAGGGTTGTCTTATGACCTTTTTCTATTTCAGAATCAACTTCCATCTTCCTTTGTTTTCATGCTAATAACATAAAGATGAGGTACAAGTTGTTAATTTTGGTATGAAACCTTAGTCACCACTAAGGTAGTAGCACATTTTAAAGCTTTTTTCACTATTATTTCATCCTCCAACATCATCTATCTAGGTGGCATCTCAATTAAGCTTACCTTTTGATCCTTATACTTAAACCTTATGTATTGTGCATTGAAATTTCATTCTATAGTTCCTAAAGTGACTAACCATTGAATTTCCAATATCATAGCATACCTATTGATGGGTAGTATAAGAAAATTAATAACAAACTCCAATATTTGGGCATACCATTTCACTCTCAGACACATATAAGTTGTCTCCAAGTGCTAACCTTTAGCTATAGTCATTCTGCATCTTAAGCCATGGTTTACTCTACACCCTAGCTTCTTTGCCACTTTACACTTATGAAATTATGATTACTTTTGTAACACCCTGAATTTTCTAAAATGAATTTTGATAACAAAATGGCTTTTTGGAAAATCTAAAAAGGGTAGCTTTGAAAAATTTGAGAATTTGAAACTTTAATTTTGAGATACAAAATGTTCAGACATAGTAGAAAATTTTTTTATGAATGATAGAAATCTTTAGAAAGTGAAAGTTCTCAATTTAAATGCTTATGGAGCAAAATTTGTGTTTTCAAAAATTAATTTCTAAAAAACTTCAGAAAGATCAAAACTATGGCTGTGATTTCCCAACAAGTGTAAACTTATAGCCATTACAAAGTGGTGACGATGAAATTTGGTTTGTGCGGGAGACTTAAACTTCAGCCAACTAGGATGAGTTCTGGGATCCAATGTTGTTCCTAAAGTACAGATGACAGAGGACAAAGAGGATGAAGAAGGAAGAAGACAATTAGTTTAATGTGGTTTGACTAAATCTGGGCGGTACCAGACCCTACGTCCATGGCTGAGATTTTATTAATATAGAGTAATTTGTAGAGTTTCTGCTTACAAGATTGTCCCTCCTTTTTTCTTACTAACAATGTAATCCTATTTATAGAAAAAGGAGGGGTTACATGCATTAATTGCTAGCTACAGTTGAGTTACATCAAATAATAAATGAGAAAAGACAGTGAAGGGGCTACAATCTGGCTGTTGTAGAAAGTAGGCTGTTGCGTGGTCCCCCTATGCTAGCGGTAGACTTGTGTTTGTCGCTCAATCCCCTGGACAGGGGGTTTGTGACTTGAAGGCATCATAGGTTTTTGTTATAGTGAGCATTGCTATAGCAAGGAGGTGATCTCGAGTGGAGTGGCCAATGATTCAGTCTCGTGACTTCTTCACTAGTTCGTTCCTCGTGGGGGAGGTTGTCTCATAGGATGTGTCCGGACCTCCTCGTAGTGTCGTTGTGATGCGACGAGTGAGGCAGGGCTTGGTGCTCGGGATTTCTTCACTATTGCTATTTACTGAAGCATGGGACTTGGTCTCCGCTATCCTCAAGGGCTCGTCTTGATGAGGCTAATTTTTGTATACAACATAAGCCCCCCAACTCTCGGTGTGCTTCACAGACCGGGAGTTGCATGTTTCCAAGGCTTGATTCGTATCTTCAGCCAGTGTCCTTCTTTGACTGAGATGTTGTGTCAAATGTCTTTTCATTCTACTTTAGGCCATACCTTTCCTTGTTTGCCATTTTTGGCTATTGGCGTGGCATTGCTGCTTGTTCCAGGCCGTTAGATGAAGATCAGATAAGATTTTCTCTAGATTCTTCAAAGGTCTGAGCGGGTCTATTTATAGCTTGGGGCGTTCTTTCTTTCAAGCCAGAATAACTTAATGGAGGAGACTGAAGAGCCCCTTGTGCTTTGGTATCTTGGCTTCCGATGAAGCTTGGTGAGACGTGGATGGCCTATTGCATGGTGGCAGGAGATGTGGATAGCCCGTTGCACATAGCCTCGGCACAAAATTTGCCTGGCGAGCTTCTACGGGGTTCTACGATGTCTTCTGGCCACCTCCTCCGGCCGTTGCTTGTGGTGCTACTACCTGGCCAGCCAGTTTTTATGACTTTTAGATTTGCTCTGGGTCTGGCTTAGGAGGACGTGCCAGAGGAATAGGCAGGAGGAACTCTGGAGCTGCTGCTCTTCTACGAGCCCGACGACTGGTAGCCAGCTTTTTGGCTACTTTTTGTAGGAATAGTAGGCTTCCAGTCTTTTTCCCCTGATATAGCATCGCCTCACTTGTTGAGGTCTATACGTGGGATGAGTTCTTCTCCTTTTAGAAATTGTAATGAATGCTTCATGCATTATTATATGCAAACTCATGATAATTTAATGAGAATTTCTTCTTTCAACTAATCAGCTATGCTTCCATTATTTAACGCGAGAGAGATCACGAGTGAGCTATGCTTGACAAATCTCATTTGAGATGTGAGAGATGTGTCCACATGAGAGTTGTGGGAATTTATTTGCATGAAAGCTGCAAGAAACTTGTCCACATGAGAGTTGCGGGAATTTATTTGCATGAAAGCTGCCAGAAAATTGTCCGCATGAGAGCTGCAGGAAATGATGATTTCATTTTGATAATGGCGAGGTGAAAACCATTCGCTAAGTTTTTAGTTTTTGTATTCACAAGGTAGGCTCCAGGGCCGTCTCACCCTCAGTTTTGTTTTTGTTTGTTTTTGTTTTCGAAGCCTCGAGGTAAGCTCAAAGGTCGTCTCACCCTCGGGCGTTGCGAGGTAGGCTCAGGAGCCGTCTCACCCTCGATTTTGTTTTCGTAGCCACGAGGTAGGATCAAGGGCCATCTCACCCTCGGGCATTGTGAGGTAGGCTCAAAGGCCATCTCACCCTCAATTTTGTTTTTATTTGTTTTGTTTTCAAAGCCTCAAGGTAGGCTCAAAGGTCATCTCACCCTCGGGCATTGTGAGCTAGGCTCAGGGGCCTTCTCATCCTTGATTTTGTTTTCGTAGCCATGAGGTAGGCTCAAGGGTTGTCTCACCCTCGGGTGTTGCGAGGTAGGCTCAAAGGCCATCTCACCCTCGATTTTGTTTTTGTTCATTTTTATTTTCAAAGCCTCGAGGTAGGCTTAAAGGCCGTCTCACCCTCTGGCGTTGCGAGATAGGCTCAGGGGCCATCTCACCCTCAGGTGTTGCAAGGTAGGCTCAAAGGCCGTCTCACCCTCGGTTTTATTTTTGTTGAAAGTCATTTGCTTGAGATGAGTTTGTGGAGCAATACTATAACGAGGTGACAACCGTTCACCGTAGTAAGTTTGTTTGTTGAAGTTGCGCTGTAGCAAGGTGAAAACTATTCACTGTAGTGAGTTTGTTTGTTGAAGTTGTGCAGTAGCAAGGTGAAAATCATTCACTGTAGCAAGTTTGTTTGTTGAAGTTGCACTGTAGCGAGGTGAAAACCGTTCACTATAGTGAGTTTGCAAAGATAAAGAGAAGACTTTTTTCTACATGATGCTTTGGCTAATCAGCAATTTTCATTTATTCAGTGTGCAACAATTGATACAGTCGAACACCATCGAGAAGTTATAGGATTAGAATATGGTCCTAACAGAGGGCTCAGGCTCTTGGGTGATAACTCGCTGAGCTTGCTAAGCGTGCTGCCCTAATGGTCTTACCACATAATCCTATAATCGGCCCCTTCTGATGAGGTCTTCTATGGCATCTTTTAGCATCCGATACTCTGAGGTGGTATGTCTAGCCTCATTATGATAAGCACAAAATCTGCTTCGGTCTTTGGACTTAAGGGATGTCCTTAATGGCCAGGGTTTTCTAAAGTCCTTGTTATGCCTTTCTGCGGCAAAGATTCTGTCCTGAGTGTCTGACAGGATGCTATAGCTCTCGAAGCAGTCTTTAGGCTGCTAAGGTTTTACCTTCTTTACGAGATGAGGAGTGGGGCTGTCGTAGCTCTCGCTACCCCTTTTTTTGCTCGCAGTGGGACCACTATAGCCCGCTTTGTGTTTGGGTTCCTCCGTTCTGAAGGTTTCTTCCCATCTTATTTGTTTGGTCACCCGATCATAAAATTCAGTGAGGTCCCGAGTGGGGGACTTGTAGAGGCTTCTGTACAGCTTGCCATCTTTATGAAGTCCCATCGAGATGGTGGTTAGAACACTTTCCTCCAAAGGGTTTTCCACGGAGTTGGCCTCATGCCTGAATCGGGCTAGATAGTCTTTAAGCGACTTGTCCCTACGCTGGAAAATCATGGCAAGGTGGCATGGAGGCGTGAGTTGCTTCTTCAATGCCCGATATTGGTCGACAAACTTCCTTTGACATTCCTCCCAGCTGTTGATGCTGTGCGGGGGAAGGCGCCTAAACTAGCCATGAGGTATTGCCCCCAGTGTGGCGGGGAAGACACGACACTTTACTAGGGGGTCAATAGTATGGAGGTCCATTTGAGTATTGAATGCATCCAGGTGATCGCTCGGGTCATTGTTCCTGTCATACTGCGGGATAGCGAGCACTTTGAGTTTCTGTGGGAGAGGTTGTTTCTCGACTTCCACAGAAAATGGTGAGGTCTCCCCATAGTGAGGCTGATTGCTTTGATGTTGAGGGCGCTCCTCTAGTTGTTTCAGCCTTTGGAGAACTTCTTCCATCACTGGTCGTTGTCCTTCATGATGGGGAACAGAGCTTTCTGCTCGCTGCGAGCCCCCCAGTTGCTGATTGTCAGGGTCATCGTGGACTTCTCTCTGAGCTTCTTCATGAAGTTGTTGGAGCTAAGCTATGACTTCTTCTTATCTTTGAGCGTTTTGTGCTTGTGCCTGAGCAAGTGCCTTGATAGTCTCAGTCAATTCTTTGACTGTGTTTTCAAATGCTAATCAGGACCGATTGGGCGTTTGTGCCTCTTGAGTTTCAGGTGCAATGGTGTGCTGAGAAGCTAGAGCTATAGAACTCTGAGTCGTTCTTCCTCTGGCCATGATTAGGCTGCAATGGGAACTTCAGGAAACAGATGGATCCCCACAGACGACGCTAAAATGGTGACGGTGAAATTCGATTTGTGCAGGAGACTCGAACTTCAGCCAACTAGGATGAGTTCTGGGATCTAATGTTGTTCCTAAAGTACAGATGACAGAGGACCAAGAGGATGAAGGAGGAAGAAGACAATCAGTTTAATGTGGTTCGGCTAAATCCAGGTGGTACCAGACCCTACGTCCACAGCTGAGATTTTATTAATATAGAGTAATTTACAGAGTTTCTGCTTACAAGATTGTCCCTCCTTTTTTCTTACTAACAATGTAATCCTATTTATAGAAAAAAGGAGGTGTTACATGTATTAATTGCTAGCTACAATTGAGTTACATCAAATAATAAATGAGAAAAAATAGTGAAGGGGCTACAATCTAGCTGTTGTAGAAAGTAAGCTACTGCGTGGTCCCCCTATGTTAGCGGTAGACTTGTGTCTGTCACTCGATCCCCTGAACAGGGGGTTTATGACTTGAAGGCGTCGCAAGTTTTTGCTATGGTGAGCATTGCAGTAGTGAGGAGGTGATCTCGAGTGGAGTGGCCGATGATTTGGTCTCGTGACTTCTTCGCTGGTTCATTCCTCGTGGGGGAGGTTGTCTCATAGGATGTGTCTGGACCTCCTCACAGCATTGTTATGATGCAACGAGTGAGGCAGGGCTTGGCACTCGGGATTTCTTCACTATTGCTATTTGCTGGAGCACGGGACTTGGTCTCCATTGTCCTCAAGGGCTCGTCTTGACGAGGCTAAATTTTGTATGCAACAGAAAGGTAATTAATTTAACTAATTTGCATCTGTTATAGGCAAAAAGTGGCCCCGAAAGAACGAGTCCCAAGCACGACAAGAGCTAAAACCCTCGCCTCACCAAAGGTGCCCAGCAAGCTTCGCTTTGCCCTCCGTCAGAAAGCAGTACAGTGAAGTCATCTCAATACCATCTCACAAAGCAAGCCTCGCCTCGCTCGTCGTAAGATAGCAATGCAGCGAGGTGATCATAAGACCAGCTTGGTAAACAGCCGACTACCCTACTCGAGCCCGCTGCCTCACTACAGCAACACCAAGCTCTCTATAGTGATTCCCATGACAACCCTGAACTAGGAATCCACCGCTCGGGATGCCCAACACCTTGCTTGGCAAAGTAGCGCCTAGCGACAGATGCAGGCAGACGCAAGTCTACAATCAACCAAGGGGACCCACCCCGCAGCCTACATTCTGGGACAGTCGAGTTGTAGTCTTTTACTATCTTTCCATTTATATTTTGATGTAACACAACTGTAGCTTGTAATTAATGCATGTAACTCCTCCTTTCTCTATAAATAGGAATGTATTGTTAGAAGAGAGGAGGAGGTCGAACTCTATAAGCAAAAGCTCTGCAAAAATTACTTTCCAATACATTAATAAAACCTTCGCCATGGACATAGGGTCCGGTGTCGTCTAGATTTGGCCAAACCATGCAAAATTGGTGCCTCCTTCTTCTTCGCTTTTCCCTTCATCTCTGTCTATTTAGTTGCTCTATTTCACCTGAACTGGTCGAAAACTAGAGATCCCATAAGAATCCCCCTTGTTGGCTGGAGTTTGGAACTTTACTAAAATCCGATGTCAACATTTTGGCACCGTCTGTGGGGATCTCACCTGTTCTGGTTCATTTCCACTGCAATGGCTAAGGGAAGAGTCACCAGGGCCTCGAATGCACAACTCCATCCTTTGGATGGCCATGTTTTGACAACAAACTCGTCGACTACTCCTATCATCAAAGTAGTTACTAGTATCCCCCTAGTCAGCTTAGCATAATCACTCCTTGCCACCAATAGTGTTGATGGATTGCAAACCTGGCTTCAATGCCAAGAGAGGCTTGAGTGCATGATAGGAGAGCTGGCTAAAACAGTCACACTGTTGGTACTGACACAGGCCCAGAATGTGCAAGTGTGAACTGAAGCCGTTGTGCCCAAGGTTAAGCATCCCGATGAAGCTAACTAGGAGCAGACTTTGCGTCACTATCTACATGGCTGAGACAATGAACTAAACCATCGAGTCCCTAGCCAAGGACTAGGGGGCTTGGATGTCATGATGGAAGGCCTCCTTCAAAGAGTCAAGCATTTGGAGGAGCACCCTCAAACTCAGAATGACCAAGGTCGCTTTGGGAAATGAACCCCTTTCTTTAGAGAGATCATGGAGGAACCCCTTTCGTGCAAGCTTAAAGTTCCAACCATTCTACTATATGATGGAGACAGTGACTTGTATAACCATCTGGACTTGTTCAACATCCAGATAGATATACAAGCTTGTAACCCCTCGATCAGATGTTGCGTCTTCCCCGCTACTTTAGGTGAAGTCCCTGGAATGTGGTTTAGGAGCCTCTTGGCTTATAGTGTAAGTAGTTAGGAAGACTATCAGGAAAGGTTCATTAATCAATACCGAGCATTGTGGAAGCAGCTCGCACCCTTGTGCCACCTTGCTACAATCTTCTAGGGCAGATAGGAAGCGCTGAAAGATTACCTCACTCACTTCAGGTACGAAGTCAATAATGTTGAGAAACCCTCATATGAGGCTATTCTGGCTGCCATCTTGGCAGGACTCCATAGGGATGGGAAGCTACTCAAAAGCCTATACAAGTCCCTAGTTCACAACCTGGGTGAGTTCTATGAGCGGGCCATGAAACAAGTTAGGTGGGATAAGACTTTCGACTCATAGAGAACCGAAACCAGTGGTTCAGCTCCGATCAGGAAAAGAAATAACTGTGGGATTGGAAATGGCAACCTTGAGTGCCAGCTCGCTAAAAGGAGCAAGGACGAACAACCTTTACCCCAAACTCACCACAGCACTTATAGCATCTTATCAGACACTTAGGACAAGATCTTCGCAATGGAAAGGGACAAGGAAGACTTCAGAAAGCCTCCACCCTTGAAGACTCCTGGCAAGTCTAGACTCAACTGGGGAAAATTCTGTGTATATCACAATAAATTCAGGCATGTCACTTTAGAGTGTTGGGCACTAAGAGACGCTATTGAGGATCTTATTAAAAGAGGCCACTTGCATGATTACATTGTGTAACCCTCCAGGCAACAACATGGATCATCCCGGCAGGACACCACGCAAGAGCGGTCCCCTACTATTAGGATGATCTTTTGAACTTTTGTACTTATTTGTAAATTGTATAAACATTTTGAATACAATTACTAATCCTATGTTTTCTTCTATCATGCTAGCGACAACCATAGTCTGCATACAGTCAACTTATCACAAACCTTATGAAAGACTTCACGCTCTGATCCTTTATTCAGTAGAGGCCCCCTAGAGCTCAATCTGGAGAAGAATTGATGAACACTTAACCAGTTGAGCTGGGAGCTCGCTGAGGCGTGAAGACACTTAAAACAAACTCACTTAACCAGTTAAGCTATGGGCTCGCTGAGGCATGGAGACACTCAAAATAAAAATCACTTAACCAGTTGAGTTGTGGGCTTGCTGAGGTGTGGAGACGCTCAAAACAAACTCACTTAACCAGTTGAGCTATGAGCTTGCTGAGGCATGGAGGCACTCAAAACAAATTCACTTAACCAGTTGAGCTATGGGCTCACTGAAGTGTGGAGACACTTAAAACAAACTCGCTTAACCAGTTGAGGTACGGGCTCACTGAGGCATGGAGATGCTCAAAACAAACTCATTTATGCTAGCGCAGCTGTGTGCTCATTGAGGTGTGCAAACGCTAAAAAACACTCACTTATTTGGGCACAAGATTGCCCCGACCACAAGATTAGTCACCCCTTTTATTTGGGCACAAGATTGGTCACCTTTTATTTAGGCACAAGATCGTCCCAGCCATGAGATCAGCCACCCCTTTAGGCACAAGATCGCCCCGACCACAAGATCGATCACCTTTTATTAGGCCACAAGGTCGGCCCGAGCATGAGATCACTCACCTGTTAACTTCACAGCTCTCAAACGAATTTAATTAAGTCACAGCTTTCATGTGCACTTACCTATTTGGCCACAAGATCGGCCCGAGCATGAGATCGCTCACCTATCAACTTCGCAGCTCTCATGAAAATTTAATTAAGTCGCAGCTCTCATACCCACTTACCTATTTGGCCACGAGATCGGCTCGAGCATAAGATCGCTCATTTATTAGTTTCACAGCTCTCATGCGAACTTATACTATTTTATCTATTCATTCGGCCACAGGATCGGCCTAGGCATGAGATCGCTTATGCGCTAGCTACTGGACATGTGTCACGGGAAATGTGGCCTAGTGCAGATGAAATGACAGACTCAAGAAAAGGCTGATGATTCAAGCCTCAGAAACTTACAACTCCCGATCCGCAAAGCACACCGAGAGTTAGGGAGCTTATGTTATAGGTAAAAAGTGGCCCCGAAAGAATGAGCCTTGAGCACGGCAAGAGATAAAACCCTCACCTCACCAAAGGCACCTAGCAAGCTTTGCTTCGCCCTCTATCAAAAAGCGGCACAGTGAAGTCATCCTAATACCAAAGCAAGCCTCACCTCGCTCATCACAAAATAGTGATGCAGCAAGGTGATCATAAGACCAGATCATCAAGCAGACGACTACCCTACTCGAAGCCGTTGCCACATTACAGCAGCACCAAGCTCGCTACAGTGGTTCCCATGACAACCCCGAACCAGGAATCCACCACTTGGGACCCCCAACACCTCACTTGGCAAAGTAGCACTGAGTGATAGATGCAGGCAAACACAAGTCTACAGCTGACCAAGGGGACCCACCCCATAGCCTACATTTTGTGATAGCTGAGTTGTAGTCTTTGACTGTCTTTTCCATTTATATTTTGATGTAACGCAACTGTAGCTTGTAATTAATGCAAGTAACTCCTCCTTCCTCTATAAATAGGAATGTATTGTTAGAAGAGAGGAGGAGACCGAACTCTGTAAGCAAAAGCTCTGCCAAAATTACTTTCCAATACATTAATAAAGCCTCTGTTGTGGACGTAGGGTCCAGTGTCGCCCGAATTTGGCCGAACCATACAAAATCAGTGCCTCCTTCTTCTTTGCTCTTCCCTTCGTCTCTGTCTGTTTAGTTACTCTATTTCACCTAAACCGGTCGAAGGCTACAAATCCCTTAAGAATCCCCCTCGTTGGTCGGAGTTTGGACCTTCACTAACATTCGACGTCAACAGTATCAAAATTTCACAGCCATTGATAATTAGCATGTTAATTATGGACTCAAAATTAAAGAAATAAGAAAAAATGGCTTAAGGCAAGATGAGTCAACAAGGAAAGTAAACTTAAATTTTCTTCTTTTTCCTATTCTACCCTCATAAAGTTGATTCCCTTTATCTTTTTCTAGCCAATTCAAGTTGCTTCATGCAGTCATTTGCTTCTTCACCAAGTTCATTCTTTATCTACAAACTCTCTCTCTTTAGGTAATCCTTCATCCTTTCATATAAATTTCTTATATATTTATAGTTAATTCCTCTTATATTCTTTTTTTAATTTGACATCAAAATCTTGTTGAATCATGGAGTAAAACTTGAGTTATGAATTTTTTTGGAAATTTGCTATCACTATTCAATCCATGAATCAATATGATTTTTATGGTGTTTTAGAGCTTGAACGTATTAGATATAGCTTGTTTCTATTAATTGGAATCATAATCTAATCATATATGATTAGTTGAAGAGGAAAAATCCTTGGAAAACCTAAAAGCTAATAAGCTCTTCTTTTGTGTTCATTAAGAGTATTGAAGATCTTTATGAGATCTATTTGATTTGTTTGTTTCCAGTTGATAAGATGAGTAATTCTTACCTTTTTTGTGAATTATGATGTGTTCTTACTTGTGATTTGTTAATTAGTTAATACAAATGGATAAGATGAGTTTTACTGATTGTGTAGCCAAATTCGAGGTTAAATCTATTGAGCAGTTATTTAGTTTGTTATGGAAATAACTAAGTTATAAGCTTATCCAAACTTTCAACACATGTTGAAATAAAGATTTTTAGAGTCAGAGGTTGAATACAAAGTTGCTTCCCTTATTTTTCTATTGTTTTCATGCAAAACCTACTTGTATGAGTCGAATCGTAACTTTTTGAACTAAACCTCAAATCATACTTGCAGAAAGCTAATTATTTAACCATTTAAGTTTAAGTATATAGGAGTGGAAAATATTAAATCAAATATGAGTAGAAATGAATAATAGACATGGATTAAAGATTGGTGATTATCAATCATGGATTGTTATTCACACCCATCATGACTTGGAGTTTCGGTCATGACAAAGATGGTATCAGGGCATGGTATTGGCTAAATCTGTGAGTATAGGTTAAGGATTATTCATGATTTCTAAAACTAAAGTTTCCTTGATATATGCAAAATAGATTCTTCTATAGACTCATATCACTTTCTCAAGCAAATAGAAAGATATGGTAAGATATTACAATGCCCTGAACCATTACTACTAGAGTTGGTAAGGTATCAGTTACATGATTTGGCACATTACTAGGATATTGGAATCATTGGGAGATGAGCTGATGATGCTAATCTATTAACTTCGATAACATTCTAAGAAATTTTTGTTGATAGATTTCTTCCTCTCAGTGTCCAACAGATAAATGCCAAAAAGTTTAAAAACTTGAAACAAGAAAATTTATCAGCAAGTGAGTATGAGGTCCAATTCACTCGACTTCTTAATATGCAACTCACTTGATTCCTAATGATATTATAAGGGTAGAAAGGTTTGTATAAGAACTCTATGATTACTATATTGATCAAATCAAAATTAACCAAATACAATGTACCAACAAGCCATAATCAGGAAATATGGATTAAATTAAGGTCTAAAGAGCACTGTGAAAGATAAGTGTCTTTTGGTAGAAAGAAGAGAGTTTG
Source organism: Saraca asoca (assembly GCA_026873985.1). Classification (NCBI taxonomy): domain Eukaryota; kingdom Viridiplantae; phylum Streptophyta; class Magnoliopsida; order Fabales; family Fabaceae; genus Saraca; species Saraca asoca. The sequence continues at coordinate 16,504 of JANHAO010000559.1, read as the reverse complement.
AACCAAGAAAGCTAGTATCACATCAAGTAAAAAACCAATTCCAATTCCTAAAATACCACCTGGTGGGTGGAGAGGAAATTATATTAGACCATCTCGGCAGTAGGATCTAACTATAAGAAGAAAGATAGGAGGTCAATCAATTTCAATTATTTCTACTCCATCCTATAGAAGAAATGAAATTTGGAATCAAGGGAAATTAAATGTTAAGAAGCCACTATGTATAGTTTATAATGCAAGGCATTATGAACCATGTGGAAAGAGACTGATGAGATGTTTTTGATGTGGAAAGCTAGGTCATAGAGCATAGGAATGTCCCATGAATGTAGGTGTCTCGAGGTATAGTGCAGATTCTCAAGCCCAACCTCAAAATCAGCCAGTAACCCAACATATAGCTTTAGAGAGAACATCAACTGTGAATGGTAGGAACAATAGAAGAGGTATTCAAAGGAGAAACCCTAATATAGCCACTGCGAGAATTCATAACCTTTCCAGACAAGAAGCCCAAACATCAAGTGCTGAAATTTCAGGTATTCTAAAAATATGTGAATTATAAACTTAAATATAAATTGAACTTAGAGCTACCCATTCTTTATTGTTTTATCACGTTAATAAATGAATTTTGTGAATCCAAGGAATCACCATTAATAGTAATGACTTCAGTTGGCCAAACTCTTCTTGCTAACTACCAATATAGGAATTGTGTTATGATAACAGGAGATAATCAGTTATATACAAATCTAAACATGATAGATATGATTGATTATGATGTAATCTTAGGTATGGGTTGGATTTCCTAGCATTGTGCATACATAAATAGTTTGATATAATAATTATATTTTATGTGAACAAATTTTCTCCTGTAATCTCTCAAAAAGAGTAAGTGATTGAGGTAGAAAGTTTAAATTCAAGCATATAAGCTTGTAAGTTGTTAGATAAAGGGTGCATAGTTTATCCAACCATGATCAAAGACCTGGAGTAATTTGTCCCAAATCTAAGTGAGGTTCCAATGGTATGAGAATTTTCAATGGGCGTCACAATAAATTACCCAAATTACCACCAGATCAAAAAATAGAAATCGATCTTGTATCTAATGTTGAATTTATTTCCATTTCTCCTTAGTGTATGGCATCAATAGAATTAAAAGAGTTGAACATGTAGTTATAAGAGTTAGTTAATAAAAGGCTTTAACCACCTAAGTGTATCATTGTGGTGTATTAATTATTGTCTGGTTGTTAAGAATGAATATCCCCTCCCTCACAACAATGAGTTGTTTAACTAGTTGCAAAGGGGTGAGATATTTCTTAAAAATGGACTAAAGATTGAAATATCATTAGCTAAAGATTTGTAGAGAGAATTGTCAAAGGAGTGAATATATATATGTATGGTATATAGTTTCAAAGTTAAGAAATGCAAAAATGTTCTGATTAACAAGCTCATTTTCTTAATGTGTGTTATTTATTTTATAACGAAAGCTAATTGAATTTAGAAGAATGTTTTTATTGGAATAATGAGGCTCATGATGAACCAAGTAGGTGGTGACCTTTAAAACATTGCATTTGGCATACGAAATGCATACAATGTTAAGTGTGAATGGGTGATGGCATAATTGGTCAAGGGTCAAAATAAGTAAATGTGATAGTAAGAGAAGAATTAGAGATTTAAGATTGCTAATAAGAAAGAGGCATGATGATTAGCTAGGAATAGCCTATGCAAAGGGTTTGAATATTAAATTAATGGTTGAAGATAGATGGAATGGTCTCTTGAAAATGACTACATGTCAACTTTATGAAAAGACAATTTATTTTTCTTAACTATTTATTGATGATATTATAAATATACTCTAAAAGCAAGGAAGAACATTATCAACATTTGGAAATAGTACCGCAGATTGTGAATAAGTATAAATTCTATGAAAAAATTTCTAAATGTAAAAATTTGGGCAAATAATGCTAAGCTTATTAGTTATGTAGTATTGCAAGAAAGAATACAAGTGGATTCCGAAAAGTAAAAGCTATAGAGAATTAATCTAGACCAATGACGATCATTAAAATTTGAAGCTCCTTGGATACTCTATTGTAGTCTAAGTTTTGTTTTTGAAAATGAGCATTTGTTTGAGCAAACAACTTACTCTCCAACAAGTATTTTCTTATGGATTTGGTATATAAGCTTATGAGCTTAAATTTTTGCAATATTATGGGAAAGATATGTTAAGTGAAAGATGGTGATAAATGTATCAAAATGATAATTATAATTGAGACACAAGAGAAATATTTTCGATTATCCATCAAGGAACAAGTATAATGAATGTCAGATGTATAATATCATCTATGGTAGATGACTTCTTTGTCAAACCTACTATCGTTGTTCAAAATTCAATGACAAATTCTTTTTAAGAAGGAGAATTTGTAACATCTTAAATTTTTTAAAATGAATTTTGATAACAAAATAGCTTTTTAAAAAATCTAAAAAGGGTAATTTTGAAAATTTTGAGAATTTGAAACTATAATTTTGAGATATGAAGTGTTCAAACATAATGGAAAAAGATTTTATGAATGATAGGAAGTTTTAAAAAGTGAAAGCTCTCAATTCAGATACTCATGGAACAAAATTTATGTTTTCAAAAATTAATTTATGAAAAACCTTTGAAAAGATCGAAACTAGGGCTATGATTGCCCACTAAGTATAAACTCATAGTCATTACAAAAGCAATTAATTTTACTAATTTGTGTCAAAATTTTACAGCCATTAGTGATTGGTGAGTATGTTAATTGTGGACTCGAAATTGAGGAAATAAGGAAAATGGCTTAAGGCAAGATAAGTCAACAAGGAAAGCTGAATCAAATTTTCTTCTTTTTCCCATTCTACCCTCACAAAGTCTTTTCCCCTAATGTTTTTTTGGCCACTTCCAGTTGTTTCATGCAACCATTTGCTTCTTCACCAAGTTCATTCTTTCTTTACAAAACTTTCTCTTTAGGTAATCCTTCATCCTTTCATGTAAATTTCTTGTATTTTTATAGTTGATTCCTTTTTTCTTCCTCTTCAATTTGACATTAAAATCTTGTTGATTCATAGAGTAAAAGTTGAGTTATGAATTTTTTCAAATCAGTTGTCACTATTCAACCCATGAATCAATCTGATTTTTATGGTGTTTTAGAGCTTGAATCTATTAGATATAGTTTGTTTCTATTAACTGGAATCATAATCTAATCATACATGATTAGTTGAAGAAGAAAAATCCTTGGAAAACCTACAAGCTAATAAGCTCTTCTTTTATGTTCTTGAAGAATATTTAAGATCTTTGTGAGATATATTTGATTTGTTTGTTTCCAGCTAATAAGGTGAGTAACTCTTACCTTTCTTGTAAATTATGATGTGTTCTTACTTGTGATTTGTTGATTAGTTGATACAAATGGATAATATGATTTTTAGTGATTGTGTAGCAAAATTTAAGATTAAATGAATCTATTGAGGTGTTGTTTGGTTTGCTGTAGAAATAGCTAAGTAGTAAGCTTATCCAAATTTTTAAAACATGTTAAAATAAATATTTTTAGTAGAAGATTGAATACAAAGTTACTTCTCCTATTTTTCCATTATTTTCACACAAAACCTGCCTGTGCGAGTCAAATCTCAACTTTTTGAACTACACCTGCAATCATACTTGCAGAAACCTAATTATTTTTCTTAACTAATTTGAATCAAATTTTGAACTAAAATTTCATGATTTGAATTGACCTTCCCTACTCTATTTTTTTATTCTCAAAGTGATTCGAATTATGTTTAAATTTGGACTTCTTGAAAGTTTTTAAAATTTGGCGAGCAAACTCACATTTTCAACTAAATTTCCTTGATTTTACTTAAATTTCTTCAGTGATTCTGATCATGATTCTGCTCAAATTTCAAACCCAATTCTACTCACATTTGCACCTCCAAAATTTTTCCACTCTTTCAATTCAAACTTGTTTCTTTTTAAGAAAACTCTTGAATTTCTTGAGTCTAAACTTAATTAAAATGTAACTAAATTAAATATAATGGACAAGAAGTCTTAAATGAGTAACGCCTAAGTGAATATTGAACAACCTAGTAATTGGTTATACGTAAAGGTTATGAAAGCAATATAGATAGCTATATAAAAAATAGTAAGATTATGAGTATGTGCTTATAATAGTAATGAAATGTTATCTACATGTTGATATCATGAAACAAACATGATATTTCTTATGTTAACATGACAAAAAATATTTGTGGTTATAATGTGATGGAATGAGGTCCATATGATTAAAGAATGTTATTTGTTGGAAAATTCCTTAGAGCTGGCATGTGATATATGATGACTATGATAGATGATATAGAATGACAATGATATGAGATGCATGAGAATGATGAAAAGTGAATGAATGATATCATGATAATGTGATGAGAAACATGTAATTGTGATGTTTATAGAAAATGAAACATGTGATATAACAATGATGAGAAATGTTGCTACTGAGATGCCTAAAAGTTCCTCATGAAACCAGGAATGACAAGTGATGAACGATTGTGATTTTGGAAATGCGATTACTTTGAGTAATTGTATGGTATAAATTTTAATAATGTGCATGAGATATTAAAAAGTATGTGATGATGTGATGATATGATTATTATTGGAATTACAAATACTGTAAGTGATTATATGGTGAAAAGTTCATGCATGACATAGAATGATTGAATATCTAAAAGCTTTTTGAGGCTTGATATGAAAATGATGGGATATGGTAGGAAATAATGAATCGAATCCTGGATCTATACATTCCAATATGGTAGAGAGGCACAAGGCAGGAACAAGAGGTACAAGGTTGGGACAAGTGGGTTATGGCTAGATCAGAGTAAAAAGAAATTACATTGTTTTTCTTTATTATGTTATCTATTGGAATTGTTATTCAAATACATTGAATGTGATAAAATATGACTTGAAAATGTGACTTAGTTATTGACAGCGTAAAGCTGTGTGAATAATATGATTTATAACTATTCTAAGAAATTCTAAAGGAAGATTTCATGTGAAAAGACAATACGAAATAAACTCATGTGATGACTGAGTCCTGTGAGATACTAGAAAGTAATATAATACTGTAACATGAACATATAATGATTGATGAGAATGATGAGAAAATCATGGTTCTTTATTATATGATAATTCAAAATGTATTGTGATATTAATTAGAGGCTAAGCTACTGGATCTTTATGATGTGTTGAAATAATTGTAGCATGAGTTATGTTTTCTGAGGATTTGATGTATATATGTCTAGCTAAATGTTGATGAATTCATAAATTAGATACAGATTTATCTCATTGAGCCCCAGAGTCAGTCTTGTGTGGATTACTTTTCAGATTCTTAAGAATTTGCCATTAACCCACCTCTAAAAAGTAAAGATAGAAGAAAACTTCATGGAAGTCACTACTGATGTAAATACCATGACAATAAAGAGTCTTTAGGAGTGTATGTATATTATGAGCTTGTTGAGCGAAAGTTTATATGGGTGTGCACCATAATTAGTGATGCCTCTATCCATCATTAAAATATGTTTATATACCCATGTTTCTCTCTTCGTCTATAAGTTTGCCTTATGAACCATTTGATTTTAAGTATATAAGAGTGGGAAATACTAAATCAAATATGAGTAGAAATAAATAATAGAGACAGATTAAAGGCTGGTGATTATCAATTGGGGATAAATGTTCACACCAGTCATGACTAAGAGTTTGGGTCATGACAGCTTCTTAAGTCAATTAACATAGTCAGCTTCCAGCTCTTTACTTGCCCTTCAATTTTCATACTTTGATAACCATTAGAGCCCTTTAATATATGCAGGGAAATTTGTACTCCTTCATTCACTTGGGTAGAACTTGTCTAATAGACATATTACTCCTCTTCCTCTACTACCTGCTTAGCTTCACTCTCCCATTCTTCTTCTTTTTCCTCTTTTGATTTTATTACTAAAGCTACACAGTGGAGTTCTTACACTTATGTTTAGCATGGTATTTCTCATTTAATGTATGCATAACCCTTTAACCCTTCTCTTAGCCTATTCTTTATAAGTATACTTCTAATCGATATAGGTCTTGGGTTTTATTTTTTGTGTGGAAAGACATTCAAGTTTTTCTATGGGTTGTTGGTTAGGAATTCCTAAGGTTTGATGTTTGGGGATTGGCTATTGGAAGATAAGGGTTTTGACTATTTTCATTTTTTGTTTCTAAAGGGAACCATTGTATTATTTTGGGGGTTAGTTTAAGGGTTTGGAAGTAATAGAGAAGACTGGTAAAGGGTTTTGGAAATAAAGTTGAAATTTGAATTTCTTCATGTCCAACATTTTGTCTTCTTGTAATTTGGCTAAATGAATAGCCTCATTTACTATTTGAGGTTTAAGGATTCTAACAACTTTCTCTAAGACTCCACTTAACCCTCCTAGAAAACAACTCAAGGCTTGAGTTTATGATAACATGCTCTAACAACCAAATCATCAAATGCCTCGATTTACTCTTCTAAAGAACCTATTTGTTTCAAATTAGTGAGCTCAGCTAGTGGATCTTTAAAATAGCAACCACCAAAGCTCCTAACTAGATCTTGCATAGGTAAATTCCAGGATATAGATTCCATGCCATTAAATTATACATGATGTTTGTTGCCAAGAATATGCCTTACCCTCCAATCCTATGAGAATTAGCTTTAGCCTCACATTCTCTAGAATCTTTTCAAGGGAGAAATATTATTCACACTTACTCTTCTAAGCTCTATGTCTTGTGACATCCACTAACACAAATAAGTTAATTTGGCATAAAACTAATTATTAGGATATAGATAAAATAAATAGAAAGAATGGCAAGAGAAGACCAAGAGAGCTAAACTACTAAGGAAGTAAAAATATAAAACAAATCCAAATAAGTTGGACAAGAACTTAAAATTAAGCCTAATGGCAATAAAGACAAAAGGACACATGGTCAAACTTTAGCTAGAAAGAGGCCTAAACCATGGCCCCTCAGTTAGAAAAAGGAAATGACACAATTGGGCCTTTGCTAAAGATTTAAACATCAACTTTAGAAAAGAAGACCAATTGGCTTGTTAAGGGAATAAAAAAGGACAAAAGTCCAAGAAAGAGAAATGATTCAAGATAGGAATTAAATGAAGTATGACTTAAAAAAAAAAAAAGAAAAAAAAGAGTCCATGGCAAGGAGGGAATGCAAGAAAATGTAATAGTTAGCCTAGGAAACATATTGGTAGATTAATAAAGAATGGAAAATTTCATTCCTTTTGTTTAACGAATGGAGTAGGTGAAAAGGCATACTTTGTACCTTCTTAATAAATGAACTAGAGGATGTGTAGAGAAAGATAAGTAATCAATAGAATTTAAAATGTGAATAGAAGCTTTAGTGTAATTGTCATGCCCCAACTTGAGAAGTATGATCAGTGTCGAAAGTCATATAGTGATGACTTCCTATAAGCCTTACACCATATGTTAACATATATTACACATAGCAAGTTCAACTTGAACTTGACTACGTATGATAAAGCAAATTTACTATCACTGGAGTATTCATAAAGTAAAACTATAAGAAATGGATGCTCAAATTTCAAGAAAAGCTTTATCTTTGTAAATGTTATAAAACATATTTACAAAAAATTTGATAGAGTTTCCTCTTTTTTTTATATATTTGCTAAGGTCACGTGCCCTTGATGCAACCTATTATTCAATGTTAGAACTTCTCATATTGTTATAAATTATAAAATACTACAACAATTCAAAATTTGAAAGACTTAGGCATATGCATAGATGCACGCATGAGACCTTTTCCACTATCAAAATATTCTCTAATATATATGTATTCAATCTCCATTGAAGTGGTCTTCAAGGCTACAAGTCAAACTACAATTAGCCATGAAACTAATTCAAAATAGTGTAGTTTAACCCCAAACCCTTCATGAAAGTTTTTGGGATGGATCTTAGCTATCCTATGGGCTTAGGTTTACACTGGAATGATGGATGGAGCTCTACTTAAAATGAAATTATCGAAACTGGTTCTAGGGACAACACTCTATTGTAGCTTCTAGGCTTTAATTGATCTCCAAAATGGCTGAACTAGGCTTTTGGCTCTTCATGACATTTTTAGATCTTTTTTTATCTTTTCAAATACTTAAGAATCACCCAAAACTGAGATCCATAACTCAAGACATTCCCAAAAACATAAAATAGTGTAAATTTACCAAATAAATTCAATTAAGTGCAAAAATTGAGCAAACCACAAAACCAATTACAAATATCCAATTAAGCTCATAAACATGACAAAAGATAAGTATAAAAGGATATAAAATATGTACAAATTATATTCATCATCAAGTAACCTGTAAGTTATGTACATTTGTTCTCATTTCTTTCCCCCATATCATTTATCTCTCCAAACATGTGATTCTCCCTTTATCCCCCCCAACATGTAAATGGCCATTCATATAATTTCAATGCACTCATAGGTTTCTTAAAGAGTTCTACCAAGGTTTCACATTCTTTTCAACCAACAACATATTCATCAAAGAAAAGGAAAAAAAATGGTATCATTCCTACAAATAGGCAAGTGTGCAATCACATAATTAAACAAACACAACATTTAACCTTTCAACATTTATCATTTATATCACAACCTACCATTACATCCCATTCATATAACTCACTTTGCCCAAACATGGAACCAATTTTACAAACAATTCATTTAACCATTTTCAAGAATGGCCATAGAGATAAATTTTAACATATAATGAACAAACTTACACCTATAAAAATGGACCAAACCCTATAGGATTAGTCTAACAGGTAAAAATTGTACATTGAGTCAATCTCAGCTTAAGCTTCTTTTTCACCAGGTTAGGTTATGTAGTATTAGTTCTAGTCCCATTTCTAAGTTGACATTTATCAAACAATCTTAGGTGGGTTAAAACAATCCATTATATTTTAAATATTAATTTCATGATTTATTATAATTGAAATTAATATAATTATAATAATGTAATATTATTATTATTATTTATTTTGGGTATTTTCAGTACAACACAAAATGGGCTAGCAAAAGCCTAATAGACAAATCCAATTGGGTAAGGCCTAGATCGACTAAGATTAAGGTCACTGAATAAAAACACCAAATCACCATTTGCGAGCTTCGTTCATAGGATGAAGGTCTAGGTGGTGGCCCTCAAGTCGATTAGCAACGATCTCCAGTTCGCTAGTCGAAACATGCCACCTCAGCCACCTTCCAGAAGAGTCACTTTAGTTAAACCCAAGGCAAGGACCAACTTGCATTGCTAACTTGCAAATGTCAATTAGCAGAGATCAACTTGTACTTAAAATTATTATTATTTCCCCTTTTTAGACTACACCCTTGTAACTATAAATAAGGGTTAAGATTATTATAAGAGGGGAGGCCATTCAAAAAGAGCCAACTCTAGACAAAGAAAGCACTCTACAAAATATGAAAATATTGTAAACTATATATTGTACATCAAATATTCTAAACAATTACACTACCATAGACGTAGGGGTGACTTTAGCCGAACTACATTAAAAGATCTTTGTTTCTTTTTCCCTATTCTTCCTTTTGCCTTCACTCTCCTTCTTTCATTTACATTAACCAGATTGTAGTTTAGGTTTCCAAGAACCTTTACGTTGGCAACTAAATTTTGGGGTGAACCAAATTCATGCGTTAACATTGTAGCACTAGAAGGACAACCTCATCTACAATTTAGTTGATTTTTTCCTTCAACTGTCATGACAAAAGGGAGAGCCACAAGAAGTCTAAATGCTCTAGTTGGCTAACCGAAAGGTCACATGGAATAGGAGTAGGAACTAGTTCTCTCGATGACAAGCACATCTATCATTCCTGCTGCTGGTAATGCCACCAGTTTGCCCCCTTGGCTCATTGCCAACTTGTTATTATTATCCTTGAAACTAACAAAATGTAAGTATGGCACCAACGTTACAAACACTAGAGGATATAGTAAATGAACTGACTAAGGCGGTTAGAGTACTAGCACAAGAACAAACCCTGGTCGCACAAAAGTAGGTTAAGGTCACTGCACCCAGAGGAGAACCCCAATATGCTAATTCAGCTCGCTCCTCCCACTCGTGAACTAGATTTAAGGCTCGCTGAGCTTAAGGAAATCATGATGGCCGATGATGTGAGAGATCACATCAAGTGGAAAGCTCCAAGTCCAGCCAGAGACATACCTTAGGTTGTTACTCCAAAGGCTAAAGAGGTAAAAAGAGCTAACAAATAGCTAGTCAAAAATCCAAGATATAAGATCCAGTGGTAGGAGAGCTACTCTGAAAGGTAAAATAATTAGAGGAGCACCCTTTGAGCTTAGAATAGCAGGGACCGCCATAAGGAAAAGACTCCATTCACATGTGAGATAGAGAAGCAACCTCTCCCTCATAAATTGAAAATCCCCATAATCTTGTAATATAATGGGATAATGATCTATACGACCGCCTAGATGCATTCAATGTGTAAATGGATCTTCAAACAACTAACCCACTGGTCAAATGCCGAGTTTTCCCAGCCACCCTTGGAGACATACCTCAGACCTGGCTTAGGAGTCTCCTAGCTTGTAGTATTTGCAACTGGAAAGACTGCCAAGAAAAATTTATCATCCAATATAAGGCACTAAGAAAGCAGCTCACACCATTCTGTCACCTTGCAATGATCTTCCAATGGAAAGATGAGTTGTTGAAAGATTATATCACTTGATTTAGGCATGAGGTCAACATTGTGGAGAATCCATCTGATGAGAGTATCCTGATGGCAATCTTAACCGGACTCCACAAGGATGGAAAGCTATACAAGAACATATACAAATCCCTAGCATGCGACCTAGGTGAGATTTATGAACAAGCTACCAAACAAATTTGGTGGGAAGAGACCCCCAAAAAGGCCTGAATATATAGACAAGTGAGTAGCTCCAACTAAAATAAAAGGAGGAGCAACGAGGGTCGGAATGATAACTCCAATAACTGGCTCGCAAAGAAGGCTGGGAGGGAGCGACCTCCACCTTAAGGTCACCACAAAAACTACAACATCCTATCTAATAACCCAAATAGGATATACGCAACAAAAAAGCATAGGGAGGATTTTGGGCAACCCAGACCCATAAAAACTCCTCATGAATACAGAGACTCAGACAAGTTTTATGCCTATCATAATAAGGTCAGGCATGATGCATCAAACTACCGGCACTCAAAGATATGATCGAGGAGCTAATCAAAAGAGGTCACTTAAAAAACTATGTGGTGTGACCTACGAGATAGTGACCCCAATAATCACAATAGGGTCCTGAGCAAAAGCAAGCATCTGCCACCAAAGTCATATAATTTTGTAATATTACTTAGAAGCTAATAAAGAGTTTTTCCTTGAAATCTTCATCACTCTATGTTGAATAAGATTTCGACAAACATTAAACAAAAAGATCTGACCTAGTCTATACATCATCAGTAAAGACTAAAGGAACAGGGTGTATTGCTTAATAAATATAAAAGGAACTGAAGTCCCCCAAGATTGGAATTCTGGGCATCCACTCGCCCTGCTAATTTAGTAGCGAGCTCTTACCCCACTGCTTAGAAAGCAAGTTTGCCTATTCAATCCAAAAAAGGTTTATCTTCAAGGCTAAAGAAATCTCGATTTGCAATTAGGCATCGCATTAATGAGACCTAGTCTTTGACACTACATTAGGGCAACCTACCTAACATTACCACACTAATGTGACCTACTCTTCGGCACTGTATTAATGTGACCTGCCTGACATTACTGCACTAATGCCACCTATTCTTTGGCACCGCATTAGTGCAACCTACCTGACATTACCATATGCATATGACCAACTTTCTTAGGCACTATATGCATACGACCTTTTACTCATGCATGTATATGACTAACTTTCTTAGGCATCGTATGCATGAACTTATTACCGTATGCATATGACTAACTTTCTTAGGCACCATATGCATACAAACCTTTACTCATACATGTATATGACTAACTTTCTTAGGCACCATATGCATGTGATTTACTACTTGTCATGCATATGATCAACTTTCTCAAGCACTGTATGCATGTGACCTACTACCGCCTGTATATGACTAACTTTCTTAAGCACCATATGCACGTGACCTACTACTTGGCATTCATATGACCTACTACCTGGCACCATATGTTTACAACTTACTTGCTAGAGCTCTAAGCCAACTGAGGTGCTACAGCATAAAAATCCATAGAGGGGCTAAGGTGATAAAATACACTGCCTGTCTAAGCAAAAAGATTGCTAGCCAATGGCGCATTCATATAAATATGAGAAGCCATCCAAGGAGCAACTTTCTTAGCCACCCTCTTTGATACTCCAAAGCAGATAGTATCAATGCATGCATACAACTAACCATACTTAAGGGCGTAGCTCTCATGCGACCTTATACTTAGGGGCGTAGCTCCTATGCTACCTATCTGATTAAGGCACAACTCTCATATGACCTATCTAAAAAATTATTACCAGCTGAGGCACTTTGGTGCTCATTCTCATTACCAACTAAGGCACTTTAGTGCTCAAATTCATTGTCAACTGGGAAGCATTAATATGCCTAATTAGTCGTTCAACTTAAAATTTTATTTAGCTATGATTTATAGGAATTTATTTATGTCAACCTATATATTATTTTTCGGGACATACAAAACATCCAACATGACGCATGAGAATCATGGAAATATTTCATTCATTGAAAGCCTCATTCAATGAGGTGAATTTATACAAGAAAATTTGAAGTACAAGATCGGAATAAGCCTACGACTATTTTAAAAGGATGAACTAGCTTTTAAGAGCCAGATCCTATGAGCAGGAGCAAGTAAACTACTCAAGATTTTTCTTGTCCTCCTCCTGAGTTAAGAACTCCTCCCTCAACTCCCTTGCCCAAGGTACTAGATGGTTAACTCACCAGGCAAGGATGCCAAAGAACAAAGGTGAAAGAGCTACGTTATTCAACATTTCTATGAGGAGGCTATGAAAAATATTACAAAATTTCCCAGGATCCTCAAAAAGGAATTGCCCATGGGAATCTCCATTGCAACAGGTCATACATGCCTCGTAACACTTCACCAAAAATCCAAATCATCCAAAACATGGAGGGCTTAGCCAATGCACCCATCAGGACATTCTAGGGAAAAAAAGAAGGATTTCTCGTATCTTATATAGACTAGTCAGGTTCCTTGATGGATCCAAAAACTGTCCACATGCTCTTAATCAGGCGATCCAGCATAAAAGCAAGACTGCAACGCTAACGGCTATAATACATGCTCATTAAATGCATGGCCTGGTAAAGCGATAAGACTAAGTTCCAAGTGGTAAAAGCACAGATCAACTAAGACAAAGGTCACTGAATAAAGACACCATATCACCTTCCATGAGCTCAGATCGTAAGACAAAGGTCCAAGCGGTAGTCGCTAGTCAAAACATGCCACCTCAGCTACCTTCCAAGAGACTCACTTTGGTTAAACTTGAGGCAGGGACCAACTTGCATGGCCAGCTTGCATGGCCAACTTGTAGATGTCAATCAGCAGAGATCAACTTGTACTTAAATTATTATTATGTCCCCTTTTTAGACTATACCCCTGTAACTATAAATAGGGGGTTAAGATTATTATAAGAGAGGAGGTCATTCGAAAAGAGCTAACTCTAGATAGAGAAAACACTTTGCAAAATATGGAAATACTATAAACTATATACTGTACATTCAAATATTCTAAACAATTACATTATCGTGGATGTAAGGGTTAACAAATGACTTTAGCTAAACCATGTTAAAAGATCTTTGTTTCTTTTTCCTTGTCCTTCCTCTTGCCTTCACTCTCCCTCTTTTATTCACATCAACCAAATTGCAATTTAGGGTTCCAAGAACCCTCACGTTGGCAACTGAATTCTGGGGTGAACCAAATTCATAGGTCAACATCATCATCATCATCATCTACAAATTTATATTGTTTTTGTATTTTTATTAAAAATATCTTACTCAGACAATTTCTCTTTTGTATTGTGATTATTATTATTATTATTATTATTATTATTATTATTATTATTATTATTATTATTATTATTATTAACACAATGAATTTAAAGAATCATAGTGTACTACTTAGTGCCCACTAGCAATCTGGGTATAAGCCATTGATTTGAATGGAGTTTTTTCGTTTATTTTTTTTAATATGCATCTTGTCTTGTGTATGATTGTGTCAAGTTTATATATTAAGTTTTTATTATTATTAATTTTAGATAAAGTTAATATTAAAATATTAAGAAAATAAATCAAGATATATTAACTTTTTATGTGGAAAACCCCCAAGTTTAGGGGTAAAAATCATAGGACTTGGTCTAGAAAATTTTTGCTTCTTGCAAGTAAAATGGGTACAAATAATTTGTTAACTAACTTTGCAATATATAAATACATCATTATTTCTAGTTTTCACCTCCTTCAACAAATGATGAACCATCTTCTCTCAAATTGTTTTGTTGTCTAACTTCTGCATCATAACAATCCTTTAAATCAATAGCTATCTCTAAGTTTTCATGACTTATTAATAGATGCTTGTCATCCAAAATTCGCTTACAAAGAGAAAATGCACTTTCTGATGCAACCAAGGACATTAGAGGGATTAGTATATCACAAGTCACAAAAAAAAGTACTAGATATTATGTCCTTTGTGCTTTCCATTATTCTAAAATATCAAAATTTGATATATTAGCTAGAATAGATATAAATAAGTAAAAACTAATATCATTGTTGATTAAAGGGTATCATTGGTTACATCTAAAAGGTCATTATATTCTTCATGATATAATATAGATGTTATTAAAGAAGATGAGAACTCATACATGAATATGAGGAAATAAACTTACCACTAATTATATGGTAAATCTTTTGCAATAAATTGTTTACATTATCAAATCCATATTGCATATTTGCAAGGTATATAATTAGTACATGTTATGAGTAATTTTTGGTTCTGTGAAATGGGTTAGCAAAGGCTCGGCAGCAAATTAAGTCCAAGAGAGAAAAGAGTCAAGTTTGCGAGATCATTAGCCACATGAGCACCAAATGAGGCAGAAGCTCCCAGCTCACTAAGGGATAAGTCCCGACTCACATAGCCAGTAACTCACTGTATGCAAGCTTGTATTGCCAAAGGCAAGCTCGCAAAGTTCATCCTCACTGACTGAAAGTTAGCAGTGACCCTAGACAGTCCCAGTTCACGAACATCACACCTTGCCTAACTAAGGGCTCATTGAGGGAAACCATGAAATAGCGACTCTTTCAAACTTAACTTGTGGGGTAGGCCTGCAAGAAGCAACATATGGCCCACCCACAGAAAGTAGTTTGCAGGAGTCAGCCGGCTACTTACAGAAGCTATTTTACAGTAGTCTAGGTTATCTTACATATTTATTTTGATGTAACAGAAATATAAACTTTATAACTACAATTGTAAGCTCCCCAACCTCTATAAATAAGAGGAAGGATATCACTATAAAATGAGGCCAGAACGGAGATACTAAAAATTTGTAAAATTCTCTCCAGATTAATAAAAGTTATCATGGAGCCCGATTTTGGTTGAACCAGGTTAAAAATACTGTGTGTTTACTGCTCTTCCTTTCCATCTCCTTCATTTTTTATTAGTTCAACCAAAAAGTAGTTTGAGCCGTTAGAACCTCTCAAGTTAGCTGGGTTTTGGCTGAACCAAAATCCATCGTTAACATTCCGGTGCCATCCGTAAGGACTCATCTAATTTCTAGTTAATTTGTCATGTTCTGGTTGATTTCTTATGTAGCCGCAATGGCAAGAGGAAGAGCCACCAGAGCTTCAAATATGTTGGTTGACCCCTTGGAAGGTCATGTATCTACAATAGACTTTTCCATAATTCCTATCATAGGTGTTAATACCAGCTTGCCCATAGCCGGCTCCTTTCAACTTGCTTCTATTCCCTGATGGAGCACAAACCTAGCCTCAATGTCAAGAGAGACTGGAAAATATGATTGAAGAACTGACTAAGGCAATCACCATGCTAGCTTAAGCTCAGGCTGTGCAAAGGCAAGCTGAAGTTGTAACACCCATAAATGTTCACCAGCAGCAGCATGTGGGATGTTCGAACAGGGCCAATCGAGAGATTTCTTTAGGTCACTGTTCTCATGACCAGGAGAGTCAAAGGGATAAGCAATCTTCCAACCATCAATCTAGGGTCTAGACCCACTGCTAGAAGAGCTATATCAAAAGATGAACAAGTAGGAGGAATGCCTTCAAGCTTCAAGTGATCGAGCTCACATCTAACACAGGTCACCATTCTCCATAGAGATAGATAAATGGGAAAAAGTTCAGAAAAATAAGATAGTTTTGGTCTAATTTATTGATAGTATTTCATGTTTTCTTAGTGTTTTTACTTTGATTTCATATTTTGTTCGAG
>JANHAO010000558.1:0-40091 GCA_026873985.1 Saraca asoca | reverse complement strand
CATTTAAGCTTCTGATAAACAACCCCCCCACGCATTCATCTCCTAATTAGATTGCTAATATTAGAAGATCCAAGGGCTCGACCTGAGCTGCCCTATACTGCAAAAAGCATAGGGGAATCCAACTTATAAATTTTCTAATTTGACTGAACTCGACATTCCGTCAATAGGTACAGTGAGATTAAAGGCAAGATGGGATATACCTATATTAAAATATAATAGCAGATCTCCTTCATATATAAGTAGAAACTTTAAACAAAATTTGTTATAATTTTTTTTGGTAACTTATCAAAAGAACGAATTGCACAAAAATAAGAAGAAAATGAAAATGGACATTTTCTTGAAGAAACAATCAAATCACAAAACAGTATTTAAGACTTACCAACATATTATATGGCTAAATATTCTAATATAGAACACCTGAATTTTGGACATACTTCAATGCAATAAGTTGTTTTGCATATGCTCTCATAGCAGTTAATCTAAGGCCAATATTATGGCCAAAAAACCTCACACAGATTGATATAAAGATATTGAAAAACTAAACAAAGGTTATTCATGTACTCAAAACATGAAAGGAAATGAAAATAATGACATTTATCATCTGGATATGTAGCTACTAATTTCTTTGATATGACAAACTCCTCCATGCTAGTTTTGTACATAGTATCATTATTACTAACCTATTAAAAGACAAAAGGTTTTTTCCTGTGGGATAAGAAAAAAACCTAACATTAAATACAAACCCATTTATTCTAGTACTCAATTAGGCAGGATTATAGGCTACAATTGTACTTATTTTGTTCGTATAACTTTCACTGTACCTTAAGAGCAAAAACGGAAGATGTAACCATGAGCAGTAAACTAACAAAGTTATTTTTTCTGAAGTATCATATAGAAATTAACCCAAACACCATTTATGTCAATTTATCATATAGTAAATTTGGAGTGCTCCAACTTGCTGGTAAAAGCGTGCCACAACAAATGTAGGAAAGTCAGCTGGTCTGCAAGGCACAAAGCCCCTAAATTAAAAACCCTGGCAATCCAAAGAATTCAAAGATTCTAAGAAAATATAAATGAAAATAGATAGAATGAAAATAGCTAACATCAATGAGATCATATTTGGAGAATATATTTCATTCAAGCAACAAAATTGTTTTTATAGAAATGAGTGTTAACCATAACACTTTAATTCTCAGTAAAAGGTTTTATCGGAATTTGGTTTGATCACAATAGAATCCATTGTAAGTGTTAATCTGTATGAACTTGTTTTAAACTATCTAACCACCAAGGCTTGAAACAAAAAGCAACATGACTGGCTTCAACTCAATAGTAGCCTTTTCTAGACTTCGAACTCACTTAATCCTAATTATTTAATAAATAGAGGACCATAAGTATAGACCCTGCCTACTTCATTGTTCAATGAGAATGAATCTATTAGAAGCCAAGAAAGATGGGATACAAAGACAAGTAGGATGCAAGACTTCAAATGGAAAAAATAGAACAATTTTAACAAAAGCAATCAAGGTTCAAAATCGTGCATAATAGTGTATGTATGTATTGAAGCGGTTACATCAAAAAAGAAAAGAAAAGCACAAATCAACAAAGACAAAAACTTTATGCCATCAAAGCAGAGAATTTGGGATAATATGCAAACATCTATAATTCAATACTGACACCATTAACTGATGGTGATTGAAACTATTCAAATTCCTAAAGGCAAGACAACAAATATGTTTTAGTAAATAATGGCAATACAATCTGGTTAACATAACTGCACACAATATATTAGTATAAACTTTATTTTAAACTAAAAAAAGGGAAAAAAAAATATTCATACTTCAACAAAAAGTAAGACGATATAGTGTAATGTCCGAGTCTTGAACACAGATCTGGCTTGTTTTTTGAAGTGTCCATACTTCATAGGTATGGTCTAATATTATTAGAAACTTCAGGTAACTATCAGACTGAAACAAAACAAAACAAAATAAATCGAGAACATGACCTTGTGCAACCTAAATTATGGACATATGCATATCATAAAAAATCTAACACATGTGATTGTAGGTTAACATATCACCAAATTCAGTGGCCCTATGTAACTTCCCACTATAGGTGAGTGGAGAGTAGATGATCTAACTTCAATGCATCAATAAACTTTTGCTTATCATACCATAGCTCCTGTAGCAACCGTTAGAGTGTCCTTCATACTATGTGTATAGCGAATCACTATGAGAAAACATTTTATCTTATGATCAGCTATTAAAATCTACAAAACATTTTATCTTCTGATTAGTTACCTTTCATTCAAAAATTTGTGCTCAAATCCAATAAGAAAGTACAATAAACCTCAAAACTAAAGAATCCTAATAATTGCGATGAAGTATTAATAGAAACTCAATTTCATTCATCCATGTATTCCTCAACTTCAATCTTGAAGAAAGTTTATATGTAAAATTTTTGGAAAGTACACCATCACTTTAATCACTCTACCAATTTACATATGTATGGAACCTCTCAAGTAAATCATTAAATTCTTCTCCATTACTTTGTCAAAATTGCATTTTCTTTGAAAAATAATAACGAAAATCTTTATGATTTATTTAAATGACATACTACAACAGAAGCTGGGACTGCCAAAGCACCATCATCTACATTGGCTCCAAAAATCCCTACATTATTGACCTACACAAATTTTGAATGCTTTCAGCATTCTATTGAACATGAGTTTTGAAAAAAAAATGATGAAATAAATAGTGAAATTGACACACTTTGTATCAATGATGCTCATTAAGTTCAATTTAGTCAATTTCATGGATCACAATTCCACAATCTTAGAGTGCTGAACAGGTGGCTTTGCTGTATATAAAATCATCATTTGTATCAACGTCCATTTCGATAAGAGAAGGGGACTTTTCTAAACATTGTCAAACACATACAACAGTGATAAAAAGTACTTCTAAATGGTCTAGCCAAACATATCACTACTTATTTTCTATTATGATTCTCATTAAAGTCAAGCTCTTTCAATTTCTGGATAAACCGAGCTCTTTTAGTTTCTCAACAGCTTCAAGACCTTTTTTTCTCATCTCTGGCTGAAAGTTATTTAGTCCCACTCCTTATAGTCATTCCTTTCATACAGAAGTATTGTGGTCAATGGTCCTACTGTAAGTTGTTGGGAGGCTTAGTGTTAAAAGCAATTCCAACACTCTATTACTTTGATTTAATGACAAACTTAACCTCGAATCATGTGCATTCTTAGTGAAGAAGTCTACTAAATTTAAATGCAACATTGCTAATCCTCGTTCTCCTTGAAGTCATTAGTAAGCCAATGTTCTATAATAAAAAGATGCCCTTTGAAACTCCTGATACTATTATTTCAGTATGATGGCCAAGGACAACAGAGGAAAAGATATCAGTTGAATGAATGTTGAAGCTAAAGCTACCATGACCAGAAGTTGATATGCACAATGTATGCATGCTAATCAAACATGATTTCACCAAAAGGATCGCTTATCTTGTTTTCCTTTCATAACTTTAAATAAAAGGGAAAGGTTTTCTTGCTACAAACTAAACATCATATAAAAGTCAATTCATATTGAATCCAGACTAACGGAGAATATATTTCCAAGGATGGAAATTTTATCTTTACATCCCTTGCAACTGAAATTAATGACTTAAAAGAAGGGGGATGTAATCATTTTAAAGAAATCATTATGAAAATCATGAAAGGACTCTGGAAAATGGAGATTATGTACTCTTAGTGGGCACAGAGTATCCAACATCTCATCTAATCCCATTGTTTCATCAGGTAAAATACATGGCTATCTAAAGTATTTTTAAGTCTCTTCATCCTTACAAAGCATTTAAATTACTTGACCCCCTCCACCAACATAGAAATAGAAATTTCATAAAAAGATACCTAAACAATTAATGGTCAATAGTAAAGTTGCTGGAATAAACCAAAATTCCATGGATACCACTCAATTGCGAAAGTATGAGTAACCCAATCCCTGCCTGCAAGTGCACAATTACCCAACAGTTTAGGATTTGAAACACTCAGCCAAAGAAATAGCAAAAGGAATTTTGGAGAGGGGTTATTGTTGATAGAAAAATATAATCTTTGATTCCCTAAAACAGAAAAACGCTAAAAAAAAATCATTGTCAATAATTATAAAAAAAACATGGACACCGCATTCATTGAAAGTTTCAAAACCATAGTTTTCGTAAGCACTGAAATATAATATATATATATATATATGTATATATATATTACAGTTACTAGAAGCACTCACAATAAAATATCTTTCTAGAAATTACTCAGAAAATGGTGAGCCCAGCAAGGGATTACTGTGACAATTAGACTAATAAGATAAAAATAAAATCTTCAACTTAATCCCAAAAAATCAGCATTATATTCATTAATCTTTATCTGTTGCATTTCAAAAATAAAAGTTTAAGGCTTATCCCAACAGATCAACATTAAACATTGCATTCTAAAAATAAATACTAAGGCTCAAACTCTGTCTTATTTCAGTTGAGACTTTTACAGATCCAAACCAAAAATGTACTAAAAAATACAAGTTTAACATTAAAAATGTAAATCATAAAAAAAAAAATTGAAGGGATAAGAGAAGAAAAGCTGTGTCTCAGCCTTTAAACCCAAATCAAATGAAGCAAATGGGGTGGGAAGGAATGGTGGGAGGACGAAGAGAGAGAGGGAAGGAAGGACAAAGAGGATGGTCCTGGGATAGTGAGGGAAGAAAGGGGAGGAGCCCAGTTCGTTAGGCTGCACAACACGCCGAGAATCAGAACGACGTTGGCAAGAGAGACACCAAAGTCTCCGGAGAAAGAATAAGGGACGATAGGAAGAAAGAAAAAAATAAAAATCCAACGTGCAAAACTTGAGTGAAGGAAAAAACTGCAATTGGTGGGAAAAAAAACAATAAAGTGCGACACCTGATAGAGAAAGGCACCTTCTGTATAAGTAATATAGATTATATCATAAGCCTAATTGAGAGTCTCTTTTCTCTTTTTTTTTTTTTTCTTCTGTTTCATCTTTTAATTTGAAAGTTTTAACATAATGAAAGATTATAATTTATTTTACAAAAAATTAACGTGTATAATATAATAAAAAGTTCTATCTTATTTGCAATGTATTTTCTTCTTTATTTGTAATATATTTTTAAAATTTAGTTATTTTGTGTTATGCACTTTCTAAAAAAAAAGTTTTTAATAAATTTATTTCTTTCATTTTAGTTAGGATTTGAGGAAAATTATGCAATGCATATCATTCAATGATACTAGAGAATAAATAAATATAAGTAGATTTAGTTTTATTAAATACAAAAGCAACTGCGAGAGGTCTAATTTTAAACTCTCTCCATATTTAAAATCAATTTTATTATATGTGAAAATTAGCTCGGTCTAAGAGTGCTCGTTAGAAGCCCAAGACTAACGAGGAGACCAGCTCAAGCAGGGCCCAGGATCGTTTCACCGCTTCGCAAAGCGATCTCGTCAACCCTTGACTCGTGTGCGAAGGCGCGGGTTCAAAGCCGCTATTCCTAGGGTATGGCAAGCGACCCGAAGCTTACCAGTTAGAGAGGTTAAATCATGCCTTGCCCCAACGGTCAAATGGGGTCCCGCCTGCAATAGGCAGCTTGCAGCCAAAAGTGAAAGATTTGGTCTATATATTCTATCTTGTACAATAAATACTGATGTAACAAATTTACTGCATATGTAATTACCATTGTAACCTCCTTTCCTTTACAAATATGAAGAAGGAGCCCCCTCTGGAGAGAAAGAGGATTCCCCTACTAAAACTCTGCCAAAACAGAGATCAAACATTGTAGAAATACTATATTAATAACACGCTACCGTAGATGTAGGGTCTGGTGACATCCTGAATTTGGACGAACTACGTTAAACCGGTGCCTCTTTCTTCTCTGCTCTTCCCTTCATTTCTATCTATTTTACTGCTCTATTTCATCCGAATCAGTTATAGGCCAGAGATCCCATAAGAACCTTCTCCTGTTGACCAAATTTTGGGACTTTTCGCACAAACCAAATTTCGACGTCAACATTTTGGTGCCATCTGTGGGGATCTCACCTGTTTTAGTTCATTTTCGCTGCAATGGCCAAAGGAAGAGTCACCAGAGCCTCGAATGCACAACCCCATTCTCTGAATAGCCATGTCTTGACAACGGACTCATCAACCGCTCTTGTCATCGGAGCAGCAACTGGTATCCTTCCAACTAGCTCGGCGTAATCAGTTCTTGCTGCTAACAGCATTAACGGACCACAAACCTGGCTTCAACGTAAGGAGAGACTTGAATGTATGATGGGAAAGCTGACTAAAGCAGTCATGTTATTGGCGCAGGGCATGCAGAGACAAGCCGAAGTCTCGATGCCTGAGAATGTTCTCCAGCAACACTAGACTCAGCGTCTAAACGACTCGAATCAAGGCAATTTCCCAATTTGCTGTTCGCGAGAACAAACCCCTGGTTGCAACCCTCATGACAATGAAGGGCAAAGAACTCAATGATCATCCACCCAGTGCTCTGAGGTGCGAGACGCCTTAGTTGGAGAGCTGTTTCAGAAGATAGCTCAGTTGGAAGAGCGCTTCCGAACCCCGAGTGATCGAACTCGCTGTAAGGAGCGATCGCCATTTTCTGAGGAGATCAAAGCTCGACCTCTACCGCTCAAGCTCAGGGTCCCTGCGATCCTATTGTATAATGGGGATTCTGATCCATATGATCATCTAGACGCATTCAACGTTCAGATGGACTTGCAGACAACAGACCCCTTGGTCAAGTGTCAGGTGTTTTCGGCCATGTTAGGAGGTGTGCATCAAGCTTGGTTCAGAAGCCTCCCAACTCGCTCGATCGGCAGTTGGGAAGACTATCAACAGAAGTTTATCAGCTAGTATCGAGCATTGAAGAGATAATTGGTGCCCCCTGCCACCTCGCTATGATTTTTCAGCACAAGCATGAGTCACTTAAAGACTACATTGCTAGATTTAGACTTGAAGCTAATTCGATGGAGAATCCATCTGAAGAGACCATGCTCACCACCATCTCCGTGGGACTTCACAAAGATGGAAAACTGTACAAAAGTCTGTACAAGTCCTCGATGAAGGAACTCACAGAGTTCTATGAGCGAGCTGCTAAGCAGATTAAATGGGGAGATACCTTCGGCTCGAAAAAGTCTGACAAGAAGGATGAAAAGGTTTACTCCTCTCATGATAAGAAGAGGGGTGGTGCAGACCAAGGGGACCACCTCGCCGAACAAGCAGCAAAGAAATCCAAAAGGTCCAAGGATGAGCGACCTTAGTACGCGAGCCGTTTCAAGCAGTATAGCATGCTCTCGGATCCTTAAGATAGAATTTACTTAGCGGAAAGAGATAGGGAAAATTTTGGAAGGCCTAAACCCTTAAGGACTCCATTTAGGCAGAGGAATAGAGATGAGTTCTGTGCCTACCACAATAAGGCCGGGCATGGGATGTCAAATTGTCTAGCCCTCAAAGATGTGATTGAAGATCTGATTTGGAAAGGTCACTTGAGGGAACATGTAGTGCAACCTATAGGATAACCTTCCCAACCTAGCCCCGACCAAGAGCCGGGGGGCTCACTCTAAGTTATATACTGACATTGTATTCCAAGATTTCAGGGTGAATGTAAATATGATTATTTTGGGATCATTTTGTTAAAAGCTGTTTACTAATGGGCATGGTATCAGTTACTTTCTTCTCTCTTGCATTTAAATATTTGTAGTATCCGCAGCTCTCATGCAACCAATTTCCCCTAGACTTCACCAGGAATTTTTATGCCAACTGACCTTTAGTCTACTTGAGCCCCCCGGAGCTCATTCTGGAGAAGAATTGACGAACGCTTTGCCAGTGCAGAGGTGCAGAGGCACTAAAAAACACTTGCTCTGCTAGCACAGCTGTGTGCTCGCTGAGGTGCAGGACACTAAAAAACACTCGCTTTACCAACATGACTGCGTGCTCATTGAGGTGCGGAGGCACTAAAAAACACTTGCTGTGCCAGGGCGGTTGCGTGCTCACTAAGATGCGGAGGCATTAAAAAATACTCGCTGTGCCAGCGCGGCTGCGTGCTCGCTGAGGTACGGAGGCACTCTTAAACACTCAACGCTAGCGTGCCTTGGGGTATGCTGAAGCGTAAGGAATTAACGAATTGGATATTTGTTTAAGGCAAGAAAATCATTTTACTTTGCAGCTCTTATGTGAACTCAATTAAGTCACAGCTCTCATGCGTACTTATCAATTTAGTCACAAAATCGACCTGAGCATGAGATTGCTCGTTATCAACTTCCCAACTATCATGCGGAATCATTTATTTAATTGGTCCTGAGGCTGGCCAGGATACGAGATTGCCCTAATTTGCAGCTCACTTATGATCAAGTGTATGCATCTCTCACACAATTTCTCAGATACATGCAATTCACTTAGATCGACCCAATAATAGCTGCTGGACACGTGTCATGGAGGAGTGACCTAATGCAGATGAAACGACAGTCTCAAGAAAAGGCTAACGATTCGAGAACTGAAGAGTCTTAACTCCTAGCCCGCAGAGTGAGCTGCGAGTTGGGGGGCTAATGTTATATGTGAAAATTGGCTCAGTCCAAGAGTGCTCGCGAGAAGCCCAAGACCAATGAGGAGACCAGCTCGAGCAGGGCCCAGGATCGTTTCGTCATGTCGCAAAGCGACCTCGTCGACCCCTGACTCGTGTGTGAAGGCGCGGGTTCAAACCCGCTATTCCTAGGGTCGGGCAAGTGACTTGGCAAAGCCTAGCCTATGACCTAAAGCTCGCTAGTCAGAGAGGTTAAATCATACCTTGCCCCAATGGTCAAATAGGGTCCCACCTGCAACAGGCAGCTTGCAGCTGAAAGTGCAAGATTTGGTTTGCACATTCTATCTTGTATAATAAATACTGATGTAACAAATTTACTGCATGTGTAATTACCATTGTAACCTCCTTTTCTCTACAAATATGAGGAAGGATCCCCCTCTGGAGAGAGAGAGGATTCCCCTACTGAAACTCTGCCAAAACAGAGATCAAACATTGTAGAAATACTATATTAATAACACACTACCGTGGACGTAAGGTCTGGTGACATCCCAGATTTGATTGAATCACGTTAAACCGGTGCCTCTTTCTTCTCTGCTCTTCTCTTCATTTCTATCTGTTTTACTGCTCTGTTTCATCCGAATCGGTTATAGGACAGAAATCCCGTAAGAACCTTCCCCCGGTTGGCCGGATTTTGAGACTTTTCACATTAACCAAATTTCAACGTTAACAAGTTTGCACCCCCTATAGACATGTAAGGAACTATTTAATTTTTATGTTGTAAAGAATTTAAAAAATAAATTTGATATAATTAAAAAAAATTTACATATTAAAAAATATAATATCATTTCATAACTTTTATCCATGCTTTTGCATGGGACAATTCTAGTTTGATAATATTTGTAATGCTGAAAATAAAAAATTTGCGAAGTATTTGAACAAAATGCAAATTTAATACATCAGTTATTTTTATTTCACTTTTATTTATTTATTTTAATCAGCATTTCTTTAAGCTTTATAGAGAATTAGAGTAGTTTCATATCAAAGTCATTTTTTAATCCTTTCACTAGAAAATACAAAAAAATAAAATAAAATTTTCATATGAGAAAGGTACTCCTTTATGATTATTAATCTTGGAACCTTTTTTTTTTAAAAAAATAAAATAGATTTCAACTCATTTCAATAGAAATGATTTGAATTTATTAGCAAATGAATTTCAAAGTTTGAAAATAAAGTAAATAATTTTGATTTATTTACAAATGATTTTTTTTATGAAACATATTGAAAGATTAATAAAATTCAATTGAAAGATAGATTTTAATAGTATTATAGTAAATAAAAATATTAGGATAATAGTACAATTATTAATAGTTTTATCATATGAAGTGTATCAAATGAGATCAACACACTTATATTAAAATGAATAGATTGCATAGGCATCATAGACCTTTGTAAACATAAATTAAATCAAATCAAGCTTTTTAATCTAAAGTAAAGCTAATTAAAAGCAATTTATTTTAAATGAATTTTTGTAGATTAAAAAACTGGGGGTTAGAGAAACAGTGGTAAAGTTTATCCATACTTTTACAATTAAATTTTTACCATAATTGTTTGAAGCTAAAACACCAGAAGCTTAAGCAATCACGTAACAACTTCAATTTATAATGAACTAATTGCTCAAAAGTAGGTGAATAGCTAGATGAGCTGCCATACGAGGGTCTCACAGTCATATTATTACATAGGTAATTAATATTAGTTTTTGGTAAAACCGGGAATAAATTATTGAGTTTTCAAAATTTGCATTAAGACAAATATTTATTGCTTTTTGTGGTTACCATTCTTTAACGAATCATATATTTTGTGTAGCTTATTTAGGATATAAATTTTATTATTCACAATAATCATTAAATGATTTATTAAATTTTACATTTAATGATTTCGATTTACATCACAGATTTCTTCTAAAATTCAATTAATGATATCGTATTAGGTGAGTCAATTTTGCGTGCATTTCTTTTTGGATTCAAATTAAACAATTTCTTTAATTCAATTTTTATAGATTTAGCTCATTTAAGGTGTAAGAAACATTTTAGAAAGTAGAATTGATCATCATTGTTATTTATTAAATTTTGAACAATTTATGTTCTTATTTATGATCATCATTATTATTTATTTTTTCTAAAATTCAATTAATGATATCCTATTAGGTGAGTCAATTTTGCATGCATTTCTTTCTGGATTCAAATTAAACGTTTCCTCAATTCAAATTTTACAGATTTAACTCCTCTAAAGTGCAAGAAGCATTTTAGAAGATAAAATGAATTATTATTATTGTTTATTAATTTTAAACCGTTTATTTTATTAATAATGATTATAATGCTTCACTTTACTTTTATAGTGCATCTGGAACCTTAGAAGAGTGAAATTCAATTTTTGTTGTTTTATGCCAATAAGAAGGCAAACCCGCAGCTGTAAATGCTTTACCCCTCACAACATTCATTGTAATTAACCTTGAGTGAGTCAATTTCCTTCATACCTATTAGCTATATCCAATTTTCACTCTATCATGTCAGTTCCTTTCAATTCTCCATACTCAAGCCAATTTGCTTATGATGCAATCAACTCCAACCTTTCTTCTTTGGCCAATTTTCATTCCCACCATCACCAATAACTCTTTTTCAAATGGGGGGCAATAATCAATGAATAACTCTTTCTCCAATAGGGTGCAACTGATGAATATTGGGACTAGCCAATTTGGTTTGAATCAAAGATTGAATCATGAGGTGAAAAGAACCTATGTGACACCATAGGATGCCAGGGTTGAGCAAATTATCACTATCCACCTAGCTTCTTATCATTCTCATCTCACTATTGTAGTTGATCAAACTATGAAGATTTATGAGATTGTTAGAACTCGTAAGGTTGTTAGAACTTATATTCTCTCTTTGACATCAATTGGGAGCCATATATTTGCTCCGAATGATGGAATTTTCCAAAGAGATTTGATGAGTTATCCTATTCCCAAACAAAATCAGAATAACTTATATTCAGTCTCCAATAACCAAGTGAGTTATCCTATCACTTGTCCAATTTATCATTTTGATAGCTAACCTTCTCATCAAGGTTGGGTTCATTACACATTTCAATTTCAAAATCTGAGGGATACCTTAAACCATTCTCAAGTCCTATCCTTAGCACCAATCACTCACAACAAACCCAACCAAACTTCTTTATTAAAGAACTTGATGAATTTGTTGATGCCACCCAAAGCAATGAGATTTTGGATCCAAAGCCAATGCATGCTATTTTTGTTTCTCCTAAAATTGCTTTGCAAAACCAAAACTTGGGAAGAAATAATGATGCAAAAAGGAAGAGGAGTCATGATCATGTTTAGCCATCTGGTGATGAAAATAAAACTAAGTATAATGGTAGAATCCATAGCCTTCCCTACCAGAAGTATAGGCCATACACATGCCCTTGGTGTAAGGGTTCTTTCCTAACATCACAATGCTTTGTAGCTCATATGAATACCCATTACAAGCATAAGAGCAAAAAAGAAAGGAGAACAAGACTTATGGCCAAGTATGGCAAGAAATATCTCTACTTTCAACAATTGGAGAATGTTATTCCAACTATTATTGTTCTGAACTTTTTGGCTGTTGAAAATGGAAATGTGCGAATGTCTACTCAACCCAAACCAAGACTTATTGTTAAGGATGAAGTTGGAAGAAATAATAAGGGTGCTGATTATGCTATTCCTTTAAAACATGCTAAAATTAATAATGATGCTAATGGTTGTGCACAAGTAACTCCTCTAAGAGATGTAGTTAATGGAATGACTTATTTGATGTCAACTTCAAGGTGTAATTTGTTAAACATGAGTCTTTGTATGCATAATTTCAACATGGATACAGGTCATACATGATTTATATATAGATGTATGGGTTAGTGAGATTACATAAGTTTTCCATTTTCCTTGTCTATGATGCCTTGGCGAGACGGTATGAGAGAGAGTGAGTTGTATGAGGATTGGATCAATGATATTCTATGTTTAGTGGCACAACATTTAGAATGATTTTTTGACTTCCTTGCTTTATATGTATACTTATTTTAGTTATTGAAAATAATTTTTCATTGATTTGAATACACATACATATAATTTGTTGTCGTTAATTGACATCATCTAATTTACATGTAAATTTACAATATTATATAATTATATAATAAATGTCTCAAAAAATTAATTGTTCATTTTCAAATACTAATTATATAAAATCATATTTAGAAAATTTTATATTGATATAATATAATTTGATGTGCTATCAATGTATTTTAAAATTGACATAAAGTATATTTTTTAAACATGAGAAAAAAATTAAACATTTCTTTGGTTTAATACTCTTTGTTGTTAAATTTTTCATAAGTAAGATTAATATTATAACTACTTTTAGCATAAGAGCTAGATTAATAAAAATCTTATTTTATAAAATTATAAAATGATGTAGGAATTAGTGTGAATTGATCCCTTTTGCATATAATTATTTTTAGTATACAAGTAATACTACAGACCTCCACTTGATCAAAGTTTGTGACCATTCTTCCCTATACACATGTATATTGATAGCATGACATCAGATATTTTATGGCCTTGTTTGATACATAGTATAACGTATGATAGTATATGATAAACTATACAATCAAAGTATGATAGTATAGGAAAACTATGCAATCATTTTATACCCTCATGTTTCTTTCTCTTGTTAAGATAATTATTAAATTATTTATATTCTTTTATGTTCTCTCTCTCTCTCTGATTTTATAATTTTCTTTTATGATTTTATACATGATATTTATTGAATTGAATATGCTTGAATTGATATACTGTAAATTTTTTACTATTGTGTTATATATACATACACACATATATATACACGTATGTGTATGTGTATTGATGAAACATGTTATACTATTTTGTTATCATATTGTAAATCTTTAATTTATATTATGTTTCTTAAAGCATATTAATCATTGGAGGATATTTTACTCTAATTGTGTTCTTCAAATTCATATAGGATAATTTTATTGGTTTTTAATATCTAAGAGTATTTTTGTCAAATTAATTATTTCTTAAATTTGTACATTCTTATACAACAAGACAACAAATAAAAGATATGATAATTTTATACAAACTTTTATCTTATAATATAACAGACTAAACATAATATAGTATACTGGCTTGTCCTATACATATATTATATTATATAATGATTCTTATACTATACTATACTATATAATGTACCAATCGATGCCTAAATGCTTTTGGCTCTTTTACAATCTCATTTCACTACTTGCTTTCTATGTGGCTCTACTACCATGTAGATGTGGAGTCCTTAAAGGGCTCAAATTTCTTGGTATTTTTTGTGTTAGGATTCCATGACATTTTTATGGGGAAATTTTATCATGTTTTTGGAACAAAAACTTTTTCTTACTGCAAAACAAAAGGGATAGATACAAATTTAAAAGTAGAAAATAAGTAGGTCCTACAAGTTGGAGCCTCCTATATTTTTGTCCTCTTGTAATGAAAAGAATTCTTATTTGAGAAATAAGATAGAATCTTTCCATTTTATGAAAGCCTTACTCTCACCTAGATTATCCATATAGCTATAAAAAATAGAAAATCGCATACTTAAAAGTAAATATACAAATAATTAATTATGCATATGTACTCAGTATATGCATATATAGATTGAAGGACATCCTTTTATAGTACTCCCACACTATGGTACTCATAGTGGAAGCACAATGTTTAACCCACATGTGTTCGTTCAACTCTCTATTATTAGTTACAAATTTTCTTTAGTTAGTAAAGAAACTTTCAAGAGACAATTATACCTTTCAAGGTAATAAAAGAAACCATTAATTGTTGAAAAAATTCACTGCAAGTTGGAGATGGAGATGGTGATTCCCAAGTCAAAAATTTCCTTTGATTTCATTATTCCAAAAATCCTTATTTTAACTCACTCACTTTAAAATCTCATTTATCTTCTTTATATTGTATTCAAATGTTGTATTTTATTGATAAATTAATTGAGTGGGTTGAGTGTTCAAAGCTTATAATAAATTGAAGAGTCATGATTGTCATATGTCTATGGAAAAGCTTTTACCAATAACATCCATGTACTTCTTACCTGAGCCAATTTGGAATCCCTTGATTGAAGTTGGCCTATTCTTTAGGGATTTATGTTATTCTCTTTTAAGGTTGAATCAAATGGAGAAACTAGAAGCAAGTGTTGTTATTACATTGTGCAAACTAGAAAAGATTTTTCCTTTTGTTTTTTTTTTGGTTATTCAATGGAACATTTACTGATGCATTTCCCATATAGAGCAAAAGTTGGTGGGCTAGTTCAATATAGATGGATGTATCCATTTAAAAGGTAAAGATTCATACTTTTCTTTACTTATTTAACAATTATAAAAATATTAACTTAATGTTCATAAGTTTTTGCACCATTTGAAAAAGAAGGTCAACAACAAAGCTTGAGTTGAGGGTTTTATTCATCAACGAGATCTCCACATGTTGTTCTTTATACTTTGAATCAAACATCTAAACCAAATTAAGCCAAGTCGATTGAAATGATGATGGTGGTGAGGTTGATGTGCTTAATGGATGCCTTTCTATTTTCATTCATCCAAGATGAGGAGTTGGAAAGGAATTAATACACTATTTAATAGATGTAGAGCTTAAGGCAGCCATAATATATATTTATTTCGTTGAATTATAATGAGATTCAATCATTTATGGGGTAAGTTTTCAATTAACGGTACCATCATGATGCTTGTTACTATTATTTCTTGGAGGGTAAAAATTTATAGTGATGAACACATTGTAGGATCTTTGAAAATCATTTCTATAAGGAAAATCCAAATCTTATGTTAAAAGAGATAAAATTGAAGATTACCAATGATTTTTCCTATTGATTGCAAAACTATGTAAGAATTCATCAATTAATGTATTAAATTCTAATTTGTTCATGATGATTTAATGATTTAATTATCTCAATTAGGTACTTGATCTAGCCAATGGTATTGTAGATAGTTATTTGAAAGATCTTGTACTTGGTCCTGTCAAGAGGTTCACACATGTCCTCAATACTATGTCAATAGATACAGATTCCACATTTTGGCCCATGGGTTAACTAAGGCTAAAATGAACAGTAGAGTGTGTATAAAAGGGACAAACTATAATGACCATGATAGTGATTACTATAGCATGTTAGAAGAGATTATAGAGCTAGAGTACCATAATTTGAGCCCCAAACAAACTAAGATTATATTGTTCAAGTGTGATTGGTTTAATCCTCAATTGGGTTATAGATGGAACATTCATAATCAATATGGTCTAGTTGAGATTCATAGTAAAAACAAGATTGTCAAAGCATGAGCTCTCATTTTGGTGCAACAATCTCAACAAGTATACTATGTAGAATATCTAAGCAAAAAACTTAGAACTCAAAAGAATGAAAGAGCTAAATGGTTGGCTATTTGTAAGATAAAAGCTAGGAGTACCATTGATTCCCCAGATGTAGCTTACCAAGAGGATGGTGTATCACATGATCATACTATAAACTTAGTTGATATGCTAGAAGGATTATGTTTTAAAACAAATGGATTTGAAGAAATACTTCATAGCCAAGAGGTGGAAAGTTTTGAAGATGTGGAAAGGAAAGGTGATCATGAAGTTGACTTTGAATCAAAGTTTAAATCCTCATCCAAAAATGATTCGATTGAAAATAAAGCAATGAGTGATTTTGATGATTCCACAAAAGATGACAATAACAATGAGGATAATGATGAAGAAGAAAAATCAAATTTTTGATCTTGAATTGTTGAGTTACTTCATTGTTTATTTATGAATTGGTGTAATATATTGTATATGTTCTTTTTTATTTTTTTGTTAGTTTTGCAATGGACAATGAATTCTCTTCAAAATGAGTTGAATATCTCATATATATTGTGTTTGAATACCTTATAGGAATTATGCGAAGAGGAAGAGAAAGAAAAAGAGGAAGAGGTGGCACTAGAGAGGAAAAGGTGAAGGTGGAAAAGGAAAAGGCTCTCCAATCGAAGATAATAGTGGTGTTCACATCAGAGAGCAAAGTATAGGGACTACATCACCTTTTGAGCTTGAAAGAGGAAAAGGCTTCCCAATTAGAGATAATTAACCACCTCTTGAAAATGAGTAAAGTGAAACCCCTAAACTAGGAGCTAACTTACCCACCTTGTATCCAAATGGAAAAACATAATTTTTTTAACCTTTCTTCTTTTTCACATTTTATTAGCAATTTAGTTATTTGCCATTTCTTTCAATTAGATTTTCTTCAATTTGTGCTATTCAGAGAGCTATAAAGATAATATAAGCATCATATCAAGGACCATGGATCAAGTGGGTTCAAATATCTGATGATTATAAAAAGCAATGGTTTGGTGCATTTAAGGTTATTTTTAAAAATTTCAAACTTCATTCAGATTTGCAAAACTTGAATTGTTTTAGCATAATAGTAAACCTAAATGTTGTAGAGAGCGTATAAGTGGGACACTTGCTATAATGATGCCATCAAAAGAATTTGGGAGTTGAAATTAAGCCAACGTTTACTAGATCTTCAGTACAAGGTAAGGATGACATGAAAAAAAATAGGGAAACATCCTAACTAGATAGGTGAGCCTTACTAGAAGGCAATGTTGGAAAAATAGGGAATTGATGCTTCTTTCAAAAAATTGTTAGAACAAAATAGCAAAAATAAAAATTTTGATTGTGGCAGACTTGCCCATTATTGTACAAAGGAGGATCAATCCCAATTTTTGAGCATAAATAGAAGCATTTAAGTAAAATGTCACCCTTTCTATTGTATTTTTTTAATGTTGTATCTTCTTAATTCAATTGTGTTCAAATGAAATTAATCACATGTATGTGTTGTAGAAGGAGTTGACTGGGATTGACTTAAATTCATCAGGTGTATCTACAAATATACACAAAAGATGGCAAGTTTGCATGCAAGAAATAAAAAAAAAAGTGTGGGTAAGTTCTATCCTTTTTATTTCTTGTTAGCCCTTGTTTTAATTGATGTGGTATTTGTATGTTAGAAATCAATTCACAAAACCTCTAAATTTCCTCGTATATGGATTGTTGTTTCATGTTACTTGTGTTTCACACTCTGTATCTCTATATTAACAATACCCTAAGAAAAATTCCCATAACATAGAGTTGTCAACCTGAAGATGAACCAAATAGAAAGCCATCAAGCTTATGCTTCATTTATCTTAAAATTAGAATGTGATCCTCTCATTTTCCTTCTTTTTTTCTTCTATCATTTTTTAGATCAAAACTTATAGTTTTTTTTCCCTAAAATCCACCATTTTAATACAAAAAAGATTTATATACCTATATTTTTCCTAAAATCACACACTCCTTTTCTCGAGAAAAGGAGAGGACTTTGTCTTAATTTTATATATGTGATGACCAAATGAAAGTCTTTAGCAAAGTTCTTAACTTTATAAAAAGCATCAAACCATATAACAAATTATATGAGTGCATTATTATCTTTAATCCACTAGTGCCATGCCTTTGTGACTCTATCCACGACTATACAATTTTATGCAATTATAAAGGATAAACATATTTTTCTCAATTTAGAATTTCTCTGTATTCAAATAGAATCTTATTCAAAAAGACCAATTTCTAGGGGCCACTAGCACCAAATTGCTAAGCAACTACAATTTCAAAATTCAATGATAAGGATAATTGAATAAGATCATTTTATCAACTCCCAATTCTTTAATGCAAATCAAGTTAATGTCAAAATGCCCAACATCAAAATACATTAATATTGATATGAAGTAATCTCACCTTAGGGAAGAAAACCATATATATTATTTAATTAATTAAAAAAAGGTTAAAGATGTGGAACATCTAGAAATCCCTCTAAGAGAAAATTCTCACCAATTGAATTTTGTTTACTATTCCTTACAACCTACCAAAAACAAATTATATAGAACTGTAATAGACTTCCTCAATGATATAATAATAATAGCCTTAGTTTTTTACTCCAATCTCCTACGAATATCAAAAAAATGAATTAACATACTATGATAAACATGTTAGACTATACAGCTACCCCTTCATCTCTAGTTTTTTAAAATTAATGAATTATTTAAAGAGGATAACAAAAAGACCAAGACTTGGCTTTCCTAAACTAAGTTGAATAAAGTGGCAAGTTCAAACTCCAAACCCTAAAAAATATATGGAAAGAATGTAATTTGCTCTTCCTTATACACAAGCCTTTTTATAATAACATAAATGACACAATCTGACTTCAACTGGATCACACAAGGAGTTAATTTGACTTTGAATGCGATATGTATACAATTGCGAAAGAGTTGGAAAAATAAAATGAAAAGCACAAGTAGCATTGTTCAGCTTAGATTGATAAGAAATATCTTGTAAAAAATAGACTCCTTTAATTTCTACTTAAATGAAATTTACCAAATCCTTGCCCATAAGCCTTTAAAATTTCACCAGGTTACTTCCTACAATGCCTCACTTGCCTTTTCAAATCATTTTAACATGAGATGATCTATAAGCCATACTTTGAGAATTACTTGAAGGTTTTCAAAACTAGATTGCTTGTTTCAAGTTCCCATAATCTGATTCATGGCTAGCCTATCTTTAAGACTTTTCTTCAAGCACTTGTTAGCCAATTTGGCAATTTTCTTAGCTGCACCAGGAGAGCATTGGTTCTTGAGTCTCAGGTCTATAATCATATTGAATCTGTCACTATCAGAAGGTTACTATTTGACCTAATCTAAAAGCTTTTCAAATTTAAATACAGATTCATTTTCACATAATGTCTTTTTTATTCACTGGATTATAAATAGAAAAAAAATTATTAACTCATAGATCTGATTTCCTTGTGGTTAAAATTCTTGGCCTTAGTGACATTCTTATGCAATTGCTTTCCAAATACTGAGTAGTTCTAAATCAATGGAATGTAAATTGTACTAGTAAAATTGATAATTTCAAATTGAAAAATGTGAGATGATTAGTTCATGGTCTATATGCCACATCTCACTATAAAATAGCATTAATATAGATTTGAAACCATTTTCTTGATTGCAATCAGGAAACATACAGACCCTATAAATGTATCAACATAGTTGCAATCTACTATAGCAATCATAAATAGTTTGATATCAATATTTGTTAATTTTTTTTATGATTTGATAATCTACTAACCAAGATCATACTCCAATTTTATAGCTTTTGAAGGTGTCTCATAGTTTTGTTATTGTGGCTGGCTAAGCTGGAAACTTAAATCCTCTCCTATTGCTAGACCATTCATGAGAATGGAATTTCTATTTGTTCTTTTCCTATCTCTTGTTCCATAGACCTTGGTTAGTGAAACATTTCTTTTAAAAGTTTATAATAAATGCTTACAAGGTTATATGTTGCTTTAAAAATAAAAGTGCTAGTATTAAGAGAATATTTTCATTTGTATTGCCATCTAGACTAATACCATCTTTTTTAGTTCTGTGTTTTCTTAACAAATCAGGTTTACCTTCTTATAC
Source organism: Saraca asoca (assembly GCA_026873985.1). Taxonomy (NCBI): domain Eukaryota; kingdom Viridiplantae; phylum Streptophyta; class Magnoliopsida; order Fabales; family Fabaceae; genus Saraca; species Saraca asoca. Next base: position 19,884 of record JANHAO010000558.1, on the reverse strand, counting down.
AATTCCACATTTTCTTGGTCTATGATGTTTCCTGGCAAAACATAGAAAAAAATATTAAATTGATGAAGAATAGTGAAAATAAGTAATCTTTTGTTCTAGAGCTAACCTTTTGGTTTAAGTTTTGTATTTAATTTGTTAAAATTTGGTCTTGCATAAGTCATATTATGTTCAATATTGTATGTCTTGATATGAGAACAAAGCATGATAGTGTGTGCCATGATGAAGTATATTGGAACTACAACAATTGACCAGCCTAGTTTCAATGGGAATTCTGAAGGCTAATTTCCAATTGGTAGGGTATTTGTTTCACAAGAAAGGCAGGGTAATGACATTAACAAAATTTCCAAGTTTAGGTTTTTTTTGTCATCAAGAAGTTATTTGTTTGGTATAAATTTCTATTTTTTGGTGTTTAGAGTTTATAGTTTTTATGATTTAGAATTTTTTAGGATTAAGATTTCAGGCTTTAATGTTTTTAGTGAAGAGCACTACTACTTGTCCTTGATGATGAGTACCCAAAAAATGTTTCAAAGAGTCTATAACTTAAAGACCATATATTTAATCCATGACAACAACTACTTGTTCCAAAATATGCCAAACTATAAAATTTTGGTGATGAGCCCTTTTTAAAATGTGATGTAATATCTTTGTGCTAAATAAATGTCAATCTCATGCCAAAATGATAATTAGATAGTATTAAGAATGTTAAGAGGGAGAGATAGAAAAAATATTATTATGAAGTTGTACTCAACAATGAGCCAAGCATATGTATTTATAATGAAGATGTGTATAAGAGATAAAGTTTTAATAGGACTCTAATAGGTCTGGACTTATCATTTATCCTAACCTACATAGGCCTTTCAGTTTAACAAACCTATTCATTAACACTCTCCCTCAAGCTGGAGCATAGATATCAAATATGTCTAGCTTGTTACAAATATCATCAACCATTTTCTCGGAAGTGCCTTAGTAAATAAGTCAGCAAGTTGATCCCCAATTCTAATATGCCTAAGATTGATTATTCTTTCCTGGAATTTTTGATAAACAAAATGACAATCAACCTCTATATGCTTTGTTCACTCATGAAAAACTAGATTTGTAGCAATATGAGTGGCAGCCTGATTATCACATTATAACTGCATAGCTTTAAAGAACTTAATCCCATCTTAAAAAAGAAGGTAAGAAATCCACACAAGCTTAGATGTAACATGAGCCATGGCCCGATATTCAAATTTTACACTTGACCGAGATACAATAGCTTGTTTCTTATTTTTCTAGGACACAAAATTTCCATTAACAAACACACAATATCTTGAAGTAGATCTTTCATCCATAGGACATCCTGCCTAGTCTGCATCAGAAAAGCCTTCTACTTTATAATGACCATGATTTTTGTATAAGATTCCATGCCCAGGTGCCTTCTTAAGATATTTTAATATGTGAATAATTGCATCCCAATGAGAAGTTCTTGGAGAATTCATGAACTAGCTTACAATACTAACTAGGAAATAAATGTCAAGCTTGGTGATAGTAAGATAGTTTAATTTTCCCACTTACCATCTGTATCATTCTAGGTCTTTTAGTAGTTCTCCATCTTCCAATCCAACCTTAACATTTGGAATCATAGGGGTAGCACACTGTTTGATCCCAAGCAAACCTGTTTCATTCAAAAGATCAAGCACATATTTTCTCTGTGACAAGAAAATTCCTTGCTTATTCCAAGCAATCTCAATACCTAAGAAATACCGTAGTGCTCCTAGGTCTTTAGTATGAAATTTGGTTTGGAAAAAAGTCTTTAATTTTTAAATGCCCAAACTATCACTGCTAGTAATTATAATATCATCCTCATAAATAACCAGAAGAATACAACCAAAATTTGATTGTTTATAGAAAATAAAATGATCATGATCATTTTTTTGGATCCTAAATTCCATGACTATATCACTAAATTTTCCAAACCAGGCTCGAGGAGACTGTTTCAATCTATACAAAGACTTTTTCAACCTACACACTTTGTCTTTTTCATACTCCCCCTGAGCAATAAAATCAGGTGGTTGCTCGATATACACCTCCTCAAGTAGATCACCATGAAGAAAAGCATTTTTTTACATCAAGCTGATGAAGAACCCAATTTTGAGAGGCAGTAAGAGAGAACAAAAGTAATTTTAGCCATGAGAGAAAAAGTTTTGGAATAATCGATGCCATAAGTCTATGCGTACCGTTTTTCCACTAAGTAAGCTTTCAACTGAGCAATTGAACCATCTGGATTAACTTTTATAGTACACCCATTTACACTTAATAGGTTACTTGCCATGCGATAAAGGCACAACATCCTAAGTTTGAATGGCCTCAAGAGCCATCATTTCTTCCTCCATAGCAGCACGCCACCCATCATGAGGAAGTGCCTCTGAAATTGACTTAGTAGTAGAATCCAATGAGGTAATAAAGCATTGTGGTGAAACAAGTAAAGATGAATAAGACATAATGGTAGAAATTAGATAAGGGTGATTATGTATACATTTCTAAGTGCAACTACTAATACGTTTTCATTGAGTAATAGGCAAGCCAAGATCAGAGGATGCAGGAAGTGGATCTTGTGAGGAAGAAGCCGGCGGGGGAGACGAGGCTAATGGGATGTTTGTAACAAGCACTTTACTTAATGTCTCAATAATGGTAGAAGGAAAAACTACATTTGATACCTACACTCTACGAGAGTAAACATACTTAATGGAAGGAGAAGTCTAAGTTTTAGTGGAAGAGACCTGACAATCCTAAGAAGTGGAATGCACAAGGAAATGGTCATCAATAAATTCAAAATTTGACATCGAGCAAAAAGACTTAGAAGATCCAAAAAATGGAATGGGCTCAAAGAAATTAACATAAGAAGAAACAACATAATGATCTAATATAGGGGAATAGCATTGATACCCTTTTTGAGTTTGAGAATATCCAAGAAAGATGCATTTCAAATATCAAGGATTTAACTTAGAAATTTGAGGACGATGATCTTGAACAAAACATGTGCAGCCAAAAACACATGGAGTGAAAGGAAACAATGTTTGAGAAGGAAACAAAAAAGAATAAGGTACTTGCCTATCAAGAATCAAAGATGGCATACAATTGATCAAAAAGCAAGCTATAACAACCACATTTGCCCAGAAAACCTTAGGCACTTTCATTTGAAACAAGAAAGCATGAGCTACCTCAAATAGGTGATGATTTTTTCTTTTAGCTACTCCATTTTGTGGTAGAGTAACTGCATAAGATGACTAATGAATTATACTGTGCTATGACAAATAAGAAGAAAATTTTACTGAAAAGCATTCTTTAGCATTATTACTTTGAAAGTTATGTATCGATGTTTCAAATTGATTTTTAATTTTGGCATGAAAGGCACAAAAGATATCAAACAATTCTGATCGATTTTTCATCAAACAAAGTCAAGTAACTCTTGAATAGCCATTAACAAAAGTAACAAGATAACAATAACCAAATTTGAAATTAACAAGACAAGGACCCTAAATATCTAAATGTACTAACTTAAAAGGGGATGTAACCCATTTATTTACTCAAGGAATATAAGACTGACGATGCTATTTAGCAAACTGACATGACTCACAATTTAAAGTAGAAACAAAACTTAAACTAGGATAGAATTTCTTTAAAATGCTAAACAAGGATGACCCAAGTGATAATGTAACTAATGTGGAGTAAGGGTAGCAGATGCAACAATTGACTGAGGGACTTTTTCATCAAGAATGTATAGCCTACCAAATTCATATCCCCTACCAAAAATCTTTGTCAAAAGATCCTAAAAAACACAATGACCAAGAAAAAAGAAAACACTGCAATTATAGGTACATGTTAATTAGCTGATAGAAAGTAAATTGAATGGGAACTTGGGAAGACATAAAACATTAGATAAAGAAATACTATGTGTGACAATAACTGTACCACTTTTAACAACAAAAGCAGTAAATCCATTAGCTAAAGTAACATGGGAGGTAAAGGAGTTGTGAAAGGAAGATAAGATACCTGTATTACCTATCATATGATCAATAGCACCTGAATCAATAACCCATCTAGTATTGGATGGGTGATGATTATTAAGATGCTTGGAATTGAAGATAGCAAGCAAATTCCTCCTCAAATATGATTATTCCATAGTAGGCTTAGATTATAGTGTAAGAGTACTAGTTGTAGTATGTGCAAATCAAGGTGGCATTTTTTTAACTTGGGATAATTTTTCTTAATATGACTAGGTTCTTTACAATAATGACAAATATAGGTATTATTAGAATCATGCCTCTTCCTCTTCCTCCTCTACTACTACCATGACCCTTTAGTACGGGACCCAACCAAGGCAGATGACTCACTAGGAGTTGTAGTGTTAGATTGAGAAAGCACATCTCCGACATTTCAAAGAACATGATAAAATGCATTTACCCTGTGAGTGGTTCAAAATTGGTCAAGATTTGTTGAAGGACAATGTTAAGTTCAGGGGGTAGAGCCATTAGGAAACATAGAGCTCCCAAATGTTCCTGTTGAGTCCGCCTCTCCTCAATATCCATAGTGATAGGAATAAGAGTATTCCACTATTCAAAAAGATGATTAACATCAGAATATATTTGTGAAATATTTTTACCTTTTCCTTCAAGCTAAAATAATGATACACATAAGTTGTATATTTGATGTAAATTATCTTTTCTTGAGTACACCCTCTTGAGGAAAATTCACAAATCCTTGACTGTTTTGCAATGAACAGTATTATCCTCAACTTCACTTGTTAAGGTATTACACAAGAGGCCAAACAAACATTGGTCTTCTACCATCCATTTAACTTTGGTGCCATCCATAGAAGGATCGAAAGTAAGGTGATCTACCTTTTCAATCCCCTCAAAGAAGTATTCAATAGCTTTTCTCTAAGCAAGGTACTATCAACCTTCTGCATCTAATTTTCAATCAGTGATTCTAGCCAATGTTAGGATTAGATCTAAAAAGAAGGTTTTGCATTCTAATTTTTGTGCATCCCTAGAGGTTGGATTTTTATTTTTTGTACTCAGATAAAAAATGGGGTCAGCCATCATAGATTATTCAACCAAAAATCAGAAAAAAAGAGCCAAAATTGTTAAAAAAATAGAAAAATTATAGCAGCACTTTCCAAACTGAAGACTCGACCACGTAGAGAGGTGTGCCAATTGTCAAAGAAACTGCAAGAGGAAGCATGTCACTGGAAAGCTTTTCACACCAGCCAAACATTGCTAAAGTGCTCTGTGCATAATCCTCATGCACCATTTAGAACTACGTGCATGTACCTAGGGAGGTTTGTTGTTTGCCGATCTATTGCCATATCAACCTAAATCTATTTTTCTTTGCCTCATATACTCTAAAACCTCCAGACAGATTTGAACTCCTATACACATGCTTCTAGATAGATTTGATTTTTCACCAAAATTAACAATTACTAGCTACCACAGATGCTATATCCAGAGGCTGGATACTTACAATTAAACATGCAATTTGAAAATTGTCACTAGCTTGAAACTACCATGACTCATGGCATCAAAAGAAGAAATGAGGACAAAAGGAAAAAAGAGGATGAGTTTTGTTCGATTAGGTTGGAAAGTGAGAAATATCTAGGGTTTAGAGGGCTTTAGATACCATGTTAAGAGGGAGAGATAGAGAAGATATTGTTATGAAGTTGTGCTCAATAATGAGCCAAGCATATGTATTTATAATGAAGATGTGTACAACAGATAGAATTTTTATAAAACTCTAATAAGTGTAGACTTATCATTTATCCTAACTTACATAGGCTTATCACTTTAACTAACCTGTTCACTAACAAAGAAAGAAAAGAAATCTTAATCTTAATCTTACTGATTACTTTGTTGTAAAATAGCTTTGTGTTAACATTATGCATTATTAAGCTATACTTTTCTCTTTTTTTCCTTGAACCATTCTTCTTGCCTCTAGCGCCTCTTTTGTTTGACATCATAAAAGATTTTCATTTTGGCTAAAGCAAAATTTCTATTATTATTGGTAATGAACTCAATTAATGTAGCTTATACTTAGATCTAATATTAGTCTATTATGTTGCAACAAGCTTTTGGTTCTTTTACCATTTTCTTGAAACTAATATTATGATGAAATTCATTGAAAATATTATATAATTAGACTGTAGCAATGTAGCTAGATCATTATACAAATTATCTTAATATGTAACATGCTATGCAATTTTTACTCTTAATATGTAGCATGTTAAATAAACCTCACTCAAAGAATTTAGGAGAAGGGATAGTGAATGAGGAAAGCTAATGTAAGGCAATCAAAAAAATAATTAAGCATGCTACAAATTATCTTAATAAAAACTACATATTAAGAATACTAATAGCCATATCTACCATGCTAATTTTTGGTTGTATCTTGTACTTTATATACTATTGTCCATCAATTGCACTTTTCCTTTGTACAAGTATGTAATTGTTTTAGGAAATTATTTCACTAAATTTATGAGGTTTTATGCCCATGTAGGGTAGCTATGAAAACCTTGTTAAAAACAAATTTGGAGAGACATCCACTATTCAAGATGATAATATTTTCAATGGTGAACCCATTACTCAACTTGTCACACTGTGAATCTTTATAAATGATGATGCTGGGCTCTTTTACAATGTTGTTGGTGGATCAAAATAGGGTCAAGTGTATGGCCTTGGTTTAGAGAGTGTGACTATGGCCACAACACAAAGAAAACCACTTGTTGCACCACAAGTACCACAAGTCCAATCAACTATGGATGAGATAATTGTTGCTCCTTCCTTCAGGAAGGCATTGGGTGAAATGTTGGATGAATGCAATCGTTAAGTTGCTGATCAACAATGTGAATCTAAGCAACAGATGCTCTAACTAAGGAATCAATTATCTGTAGTTTTGGCCACCTTAACAGCCTTTAGCGCCCAATCTAGTAGTAACTTAAATGTTACCCCAACATTAGCTAACCTACCACCCAATGCCTCTAACCAATCGTCTCCTTCAAATGCACCTTAGTGTGTATCTAAAATATCATTGTTATATGATTCTTTTTATCATATGTTCATACTTTTTGATTTTAGACTTAAACACAAATTATTAGTTAGTAGTTTGTAAAGATATATTGCAAATTATTAACCTTGAATTTGTAAATATTTTGAATGTATATATTTTATGGTTGAATCCAAAAAGTTAGCCTTGAATATCATGTGCTTCATGAAGTTTCTGTATGGCAATATCAATGTAGGGGTTTACATTTAAAGTAAAGGGGTATCTTGGAAAACTAGTGAAAATAGGGGATTCTGCCTCACTTTTAGTGAGGGATTAACAAGGGACATGCCTCTCACCAATTTTTGCAAGGGCTTGGCCCCTTGCTAATTCCTTGCCAATATGTGGCATTAAAAAAAAATACAATTATATGTATTATAGTAGCGAGAGATTAGAGAGGGAGTTATCTCTCGTTAATATTTGTGAGGGCTAGGCCCCTCACTGAGTTCTCACCATTATGGAGCGATAATATATATATATATATATATAATTATATGCTTTCAATTACTAAGGGATTAGAGAGGGAATGTTCCCTCACTCTGGAAAATTTGCTTACAACTTGTGCCCTCTTACATTGCATTAAGTCACTAGTCTACACAACTTAGTGTTGTAAATTCATAAACTTTTCATCTCCTAATACATGTAAGTCTTCCAAATCCCACTTAACTTTATGCTAGTTCTCACAAATATCACTAAATCTTTCATTTACTTCTATGGATTCCTTGTAGAAATCCTTTTTACTACCCTTGACAAGCTTGTGTACAATATCTTTCCAAAATTTCCTAATTTATCCTATTCTTTTTGATATATACTAAGTGTTTATGAAATGAGAAATATATGTATAAATATAATTTCTTTAAGAAATACTTTTATTCCTTGAAAACTTAATGAATGTTTAAACATAAAAATATAAATTTATTATGATATAGTAAACAAAAATTTTAATCTAAAAGTTATTGTCGATATAAGTCATTTAATTGGAATAAGTAAATAATTAATTTCATTGAACTAAATAAATTTATAACATAAAATAGTTTATAAAAATAATTAATTATACATTTTGTAAATAATATTTTTCAAGAAACTTGTGAAATCTCAAAAATGGTAATTTTGAAGAACTTAAGCTTGAAAATGTGAAAATAAACTTTTCATAAGATTTCTTGAATTTAATGCCAATTGAAATTAGAAAAATGATCGAAAATTCTATGTTGATGTAGTTTCATGCTCATATGATTATTCAAAGCTGGGTTAGAATTTTCCAAAGTTCCCATTCAATTTATCCTTTATAATTAATTATTCAAACAATTATACATGTAATCAAACAAAAATGCAATTTTCATGTAGAATGTACTTCTGACATTCTCATATAATCATTATCCTTTGAGTCTGATCATTATTAATTAAATTTATTTAGGTCTAATTCCTTACTACCCAACACATCAATATGATTTAGGGTATTTTGAAAATAATATCTCTTTGTATGAAAAGGGAGCTAGAGGGTAAAATTCTAACTCAGCTGATTGTAGGGAAGTTTCCATCTCAATGTCATTTTCCTGTTTTTAAAATTTTCTTGATAATACTATAATTATTTTAACATCTTTATAGGTTCTTTTATTTTAGTAGTAGAATAAGTAACCAATGACTAATTGAAGGAGTAGCATACTTAAAAGTCATAAATTACTATTAAAATTGTTTTCAGCAATGGTTGAAAACATAGCCTGAAGAAGGGTAAGGAAAAAAATAGCAAACTAGCTTCTCTTTACCTTCATTGTTATAAAAATACAAAGATAAATGTACTAAAAAATTTTCATCATCTCATCATAGCAGAAAGTAAAAAGGTAAAAGTGAATGTAGTAGCATAAGTATATAATTTACAATGTTATAAGCATTGTAGATATTATAGAATTATGGAAACTATTTATTCAAAATTTTGTATATGTTAAATCATTAAGGATTTACACAGAGATAATACAAGCTTTCCACAAGTGTAGTCACATGTTAAGTGCCAATGATTATTACACATGCTTTGCAAAGAAGAAAAATGTGCAATTAGTTCTTAGATTAGTTGTAAGTAGTTTTTTCTACTCATATAGGAGTTATATTGTCTTTCACTTCATTCTATTTTCTATCCATTTTGGATGGATCTTTGCTAGGATGTAGAAAAATGATAGATTATAATGAATTGTTATCCCTATTATACTTGAGTGTGAGTGTAAATGCAATGGTAGAAGTATGATCTAGTATTTTTTTCTTGCTTTCTTTCCTCTTAAACCATTTAGGAAGTTCACATCTTTTAATGCAGACTTTGTGCATTACTTAAGAAGTTGTTCTTTCATTATGATAGTAGAGTAATTGGTTGTGATTCATTACTTTAATGTTACTCTATATATAGTAACATGGTTTTTAATGTGGGAATTGACTTGTGATGATAATATTTTCACTCTATTTCATAAGTTCTAAGGAGAAGCATTTTTATGATTGCATATGAATTTAATAACTTCAAATTTTGTTCTTTTCTTTTTTTTTTTTTCACTCCAGTGCCACTTTTCTTTTATTTCTCATTCTAATTCACACATTTGTGAAAGCATGCCAAGTGCAATTAATGAAAATGGCAAATTTGACTCTTTGTTTAGTTTTGATCCTTTAAACGTTTCAAATTCTAACTTTTCACAATCTCTGTGTCAAATCCTAACTTTCGGGGATATGATTAGCACGAATCATCTCATTCCAACATTTACAACTGAATTATGTTTCTTTACTTAAGTTATTGAAAATGATTTTTCATTGGTTTGGATACAGATACATATAATTTGCTGTTGTTAATTGACATAATCTAATTTACACCTACATTTACACTACTTTATAATTATATAGCAAATTTCTCATAACATTAATCGTTACATTTCAAATACCAATCATATTAATCATATTTGTATATCTTTGAGTTCTACATATTGTGTTTCTACATAATAAAAATTTATAACTCTTAATTACATCAACAAGTTCTTTTACATGACAATGTTTGGTTGAACTCATTTTTGTACATATGAGGTCATACAATAGATATTGTTTTATAGACTTTGTGTGTGTATAATAAATTTACTAGTCAACCTATTTATCTTAAATGTTTTTTTATGTTTGTGGTCTAGATGTTTTTTTTTTGTTTATTGTCCATCTAGGTTTAAAGATTTTAATTTATTTGGTGCATCCGTTTCTTCATTCTTTTTAGGGAAAAATCGATGAAGAAATTCATATGTGTTTGATTTTTTTGTTAAAATAGTTCATAGTAAGGAAACAAGTGATGGGCAATGCATGGGTTTAACACTTGATGTCCACCACTTGCTAGTCAGAAACATTTTATGAGATTATAGTGCCTTCAAAGGCTAGTACAAAACCACCTTGTCTTGGAAGAGATCTACAAATTTATCTACCACCTATGGAAGTAAAGAGAATGAAGTGAGAAGTGGCAGTGGAGGAACTCCAGTTGAAAGGACTTCATCCATTTGTATTGTGGGTAGAAGGAATAAGAGGAGACTCATAAGAAGTGGACTTCATTAATTAGTGGAGCAAACATATGAAAGTGGACACAATGACACACAATAGAGTTACTGGTGGAGGCAAAAGAAGGTAAAACTTATGCCCATATATTAGCATAAGTTCATCTTATGTATGATCTTATGCTTTTCCTTTTTACTTCAATTGAGTTAGAAATACAAGAAAAGAATTTATTAAAAATTGGGATTTTTCTTGATAGATGTCAAGGTTAAATATAACAATAGTATCTACCTTGGTAATATGGTGGATGTGTTATTACATAATATTTGCCTATGAGAATGATCCATAAGAAATTGTATTCGTTTGTTTTACTTACACGTTCAACTAATGAGAAATATATACAAGTTTATTGAAATAGTTAGTAAGATAATGTTAGTAATTTTAATAAATTAGGTTTGTAAGTTTACTTAATAATATTGGAAATTTTAAACACCACCATTAAGAAAATTTCTATTTCATTAAAGCCTGTTAATAATTTTACTAAATCAATATAGTAAATTTAGTAGCCATATGTATTGTAATCTAATGTAGTAACTTTGTGAAAGGCTATTTGTAATTTAAGTAAAACCATTTGGTAATTAGCTTAAATGAAGGACCATATTCAGAGTCATCTATATATACAAATGATATGCTTTTCCTTGTTAGTTTGATGGGTTTAGGGAATGCAAGGTAACAATTTGCAAGAATTGGGTTTCATTACCATTAGTGTTTGATATTATGGGTTTGAAAATGCAAGAATGGGTTGGCTAGTGCAATGAGGTTTGTAACTGTTAAAAATTAGTCTAGTTGTTGTAGTAAATAACTTAAATAGTTTAATGCAGAATGATTTACAAGTTGATGGAGGCTAGTTAGTAGTTTCACTAAACCAGTGCAATGACTATATATAGTAACATTATATGTGAGCAATTGGTGTAATAATATTAAAACATGTTAGTTATCATGGCATTATGGATTAGTAATTACTTAATTTAAGCATTAGTGGAGTGTATTGGAGTGTGTTGGATGGTTTTATAGTTGAACTTTAGAATCAACAAAAGTGGATTCCTTGTTGCAAATGTTTAAGAAAGAATATAAATCAATTATTTATTTATTCGTTTGATTTGATATTGTATCCTGGCATTGGACTTCATCTCAATGGGTAACAGTGGTGAAGCATTGGGCGAAATTAATGCAAATGAGAATATGGAGGGTGATGCTAAAGTAACTGTTGATAGATCAATGATAAAAATATATGAAATCAATTTTGACAATCACAGAGGTGAAGATAATATAGAGAGAGTGTCTCTCATTGGTGAAATCACTATAGATGATATAATGGGCTTGAAATTTGTGAGCATAGGAGAAGTAGAGAGATAGCATAAAGGTTTGAGAGGGTTTTAGGTTTTGGTGTGTGTAGAGAACAATATGGAAGAAATGTCAAAAGTGAAGTTATTTGGCATAATTGTATATGTGATTGTGGGGGATTTCATGCTAAAAAACACTTGACAATTAGAAAAGGAAACTAAGACATAGAAAGATCACGCCATGATGGCAAATGGAAATTACATGAAGTTTAGAATGTAAATATTCTCACATCCAATAGTATTAATCTTATGCAAAGTAAATATTGTAAAGTTTAATAGTAGCATGATTTTCACTTAAGTAGAAAACATATTCAAAGTTAGAAATAATATGAATTTTATTAACTAAATATCCTAACCTATTTCTATATCAATTATATAAAGTTGTTAGTAATTGTTATAAGCTTAAAGAGCAACTTTATTGTGCAGCTTGAATTTCCTATCAAAAATGTCCTAAACTTCAATAGTAATCACTTTATAACATAAAGGTCTTTAAGAAGATATCTTAACCTTTACAAGTACCATTTTTATATATATTAGATAATCCTATAAGTTTGAAAAAGTAAAAAGTTTTTGCACCTTGGACACAAACTTTAATTATAAATATATTTTAGTAATATAGAAAGGTCTGAGTGTAACCTCTTTGTCACTTTTGTTAGATATATGTTACAATTTGAAATAACATGACATAAAGTAAGTATCCTAACTCGAATCATAACGCCCTTATAACTTTTTGTAATTAAGTAAATTTTGCCAACAACCATTTATTTCTTTCTCTTTTGTTAAATGCAAGTGAAATGTTATGACATGCAGGACATTTAGTAAATGTCCTAAGCATGAGTACTAACATGATTATACCTCTTAATCAATATTTTAAGGTTTAATGATAACTTGTTTTTGCACCTTTATTGTCCCAACCTAAATACCCTAAACATTAATAGTAACATTCAAATACTTATCCATAATGGTATTTAACTTCAGTTGTAACTTATCTATTGCTTTTGTTGAACCCCTATTATAGTTGGTAATAACACAAGGCTCAGAAAGTAAGTATCCTAATCTCAAATAGTAACTTCCTTATGGATTTTCATAATAGCAGTAAAGTCTATAAGTAACTTGTTATATTTTCTTTTATTGAATACAATTTTAGTGTGTACAATAACATCAAGTTCATTTCATAAATCTCCTAACCTTCATGGCAACAAGGTTGTGACTATGGTAAGTTGTTTTTGAACCTTAAATTAATGTCATAAATCAAATACCCTAAACTTTATAATAACTTACAAATACTTGTTTGTAATGGTAGTAAACTCCCGATTATAACTTCTTTTTCACTTTTATTAAAGGCATATATAGTTTAACATAACATAATGATCAAAGAGTAAGCAAAGAGCAAGCATCTTAAAGGCCAATAATAATGTTATTATAGCAATTGTAATGATGGATAAGTCTGGTAGTAACTTATTACTATTTTCTCTTTGATTGAATGCAACTGAATTGTCTAACAATTATAAGAAATTGATTTAGTAAATCTCCCAACCCTCGTAGCGACAAGGTTAAGACTTTTTATGATTATTGCAAAGTTTAATGGTAACTTGTTTTTGCACCTTGAATGTCAGAACATAAATACTATAAATGTTATATGGTGTAACACCCTTTGCAAACTAGGTTGGATTGGGCCTAGAAATAAGCCAAGTGGGTCACTTAGGTGTCAATGGTTGGTCTTTAGTTATGGGTTGATAGGTATCTTTTAGTTAGTTAACTAGCCAAATGTGAGCAAACCACAACATTGGTTGTCTTTGTGTAACAACCCTAGAATTAATCTGACTGGACTTGAATACAGGTTTGGAAGGATGACTAGTTGACCACAGGCTCAGTCTTCGAGGCTAGATTGCTTGATCGGTCAATAGGTCTTTGAGAAGTAATTGACCAGTTGATGTCATGTTAGACAAAACCTGATGCATAAAATTTGGGACAACAGAATTCTAGTGTAGTGGGGCCATCAACCAAAGTTGAAACCTAATTGGGAAGAAGTCCCAGTGCACACCCAATAAAAAAAACACAAATATGAGGTACAGTGATTGAATCAAATGCAAATTTGATTCCTTTTTATCTCATCTTTATATTATACTAAATCTTATTCTATGGATTCTTTTTAAATTGTGAGTGATTATAATAATGTAATTAGGCTTACAACCAAAGGATAAGAACTCCCCTATAATCATGTGAGTGGAAATTGTATTCTTTGGCTCCCTTTTCATGCAAATCATTATATTTTCAAATTACCCCAAATGTTTTTGATTTATTAGGAGATTAGGAATTTTGCTCGAGAATTTAAGTAGCCTATACTATTAAAGAATGAAGGAATGAAATTAAATTTGCAAATGTCAAGATTATAACATAGACCAGGAAAAGATCTGGAAAGGAATGATTTATGTAATTTAAGGTATTAGACTAAATATTTTTCACGGGGATTGTAGATTTAGGATTAGAAATTAAGATTTGTATTCCTACTTGACTATGTGAGCAATTCTTTGAGTGATTATATGAAATGGGTGAATTGAATGGTAACTTAGAAATGACTGCAAGTTGAGGTATTTTTAAGAACTCAACTTTGCATAAACATAAGAACATGAACTTGAACAACATAGAATTTCAAATCATACCTTTACCTTTAATTCGCATGAATTTCAAGAGATATTATGTAAACATTCATTTTTTTTTTCATTTTTAAGATCAAGTCCTTCAAATTATCATTTTTGAAATTTCACAAATTTCTTGAAAATTATTATTTATGAAATATATAATTTCTCATTTTTATAAACTATTTTATGATATAAATTTATTTAGCTTAAAGGAATTATTTACTTTACTTTTACTATTTAATCTATTTTATACCAACCATTATTTCTATGTTGAAGTTGTTTTGTTTATTTTAATGCAACTTTAGTTTTCAAGAATAAAAATATTTTCTTAAAGAAGATATAGTTATATATAAATATTTCTTTCATTTTATAAGCATTTAATATACATTAGAAAGGACATGATAGATTAGGAAGGATATAATAGACAAAATTGTGAAGGGTAGTAAAGAAGATTTCTATTGGGAAGTCCATAGAAGTAAAATGAAAGATTCAAAGATATTTGTGTGTGAGAATTGAGTGGGACTTGGAAGGCCTATGTGCACTAAGAGATAAAAAAGTTATGATTTTTACTTCACTAGGTCATGTAGGCTAGTGACTTAGTAGATGCAATGTAGGAGGGCATAAGTTCTAAACATGTTTTTTAGAGAGCGTGCAATCTTATTAGGCATACAATTTAGCAGTCATTGTTCTTTTATTGACCCTCCATTACCAATATAAGATTATATGATGAGTTTATGTTAATAAGATAATTGATTGTATTACAATATATGCATAATCACAGATAGTGAAATTAGACAAGGATAAAAAATTAAATCGATTCAAAGACATATGAGATTTTATTTGATTAATATTACATTTATATCTATATATCTATAACGTGAACTATATTTATATGAATAGCCAAAATATGTTCAACCCAAAGACAGGTTAGATATTTTCAATTAGGAGATACTTCACAGTTTATGTATGATTGATATCATGTATGTAGTGTCCTTAACTTATTTTTAGTAGTTAGTATCCACTCAGCCAGACAAGAGAATAAATTTTATAATTTATGATTTTCAAAAAAGATTTATTTATGTCTACGAAATCAGAAATTGTCTATTTTAAAATGAATTTCCATTAAAATACTACATATTACAAGCTTTTAGAAAGAAAAAAATGAGCTCAAAAATCATATTTTGGCATTATTTTCATGTCCCCAAAAAATCAGGATGTGACATATTGGTTGCAGAAATGCAATCCTACTTTGGCTAGACACTTTCTCATGGTCAAACTAAGTGAAGGTCTTGAAAGTGCATTAAGTTTAGGACCTCAAATTCAGGTAAATCAATCGATAAACATTTAATTTATCTTATCCTAGTCTATTTAATCATAAATTCATGATTTAATCAATGTGCTTTACTTCTACGACATTCACATCTTTTTCTAGTTAGGCCAAAATTATCTGAGCATCCTTTCATAAATGTTGAGAAGAACACTTTCCACATCAAGTAAGTAAGAGTCTTTACTTTTTGACTGTCTTCATTTTCTAATATGAAAATCATGTTTTTAAAAATAGCTTATATGTTTTTTATTATGTTGTGATGTAAATAAGACCTAAGAAGAATTAAGAATGTAGTAAGTGAATTATGAAATATCAATATAATTAAGAAATCTATGAATTTTGAATATGATCATGTGATGTATTTGTTCTTATGTTCTTTTGGTTTGTGTGTTAGTGTTGCATTATATACTTGTGTGGGTTAGGTTTTAAAGGTTGAAACTTAGTAGGCATTAAAATGGTAAGTTAGGATTAGAACTTGATTACTTAGTAGTAGATTTAAAATTCAGGTATGGATTCATAATTAGGTATAGTTTCAAGTAATTAGAGTCTAGTAATTTTAAATATGGTTAGACTCAGTAATTCCAATAAAAAAACATTTTAGTAATATTCAGAAAACAAAGATACAAGACTAAGATATGTAGAAAATTATCACTTGTAATTGTTATTATGAACTGAGTTATTAAGTTTGAGAATGCTTAAAAGCACTTAGGGAGGAACCTATAATTATGACTATGGATATGAACAATGAATGATATTGAGACCTAAGCATACCTCTACAATATGTATGTCATGTGTCAAACTTCATATTTCTTTCTTAATATATTAGTTTATGGATATACATGCATGATTGAACACTTGTAAAACAATCGAGTGAATCACATAATTTCACTATGCAATGCATGCCTATAGGTTGGCTAATGGGTTAAAATTGAGGTTACTATAACAAGTGACTCAGAAGTCATCCTACCTCAATGTTCATTATTGATGTGATTATAAGATGTAGATGTATTATGCATTTGTATAGTACACAAATGGTATACAATTACAGACCAATATTACATCTATTTATTTCTATAAACTTTTCCCAAATTCACAGTTATAAAGCAAGTTATCTTTTTACATTATACTTTCGTGAATGATTATCTCTTTTTTCTTTTAATTTTATTTTTTGACCGCTAACACACACACACACTCTCTCTCTTTCTCCCCTAATTTCCTTATTACATTTGCATTATTATCTCTTTTTTCTATTAGTTTTATTTTTTTAACCACCATCAATTCTCTCTCTTCAAACTTCCTTATCACATTTGCATTATCCATCAAATTTCAAAATTTTTAGTTCTTATCAATCAAAAGCTGCATCATTGTATAATTATAAATTCACTGCTGCTTCCTCGCTTAATAGTTGTTACCAATTTGATCCATTTTCAAGTTAAATACCTATTTCTTCTCTTTCTCTCTCTATCATGTACAATCATGATGAAAATGACAACTGTTGCATCTTTAAAAAGTACGAGATGACAATAAAAGACTAGAAGCTGTTGGTGGCATTAGAAAATGTAATATTTTGATTTTTCATCCATTTAGCTTTTTGATTCATCTTTTGGGTAGTCATGGCAACTTTTTTTTTTTTTTTTTATCTACAATGTTAACGAAATTCCTTGCAATGTGCTCACACACACAATAGAGATAGGGATAGAAGTACAAAAGACCTAATTTTTACAAAGTATGAAAATGCCTTTCTTATATAGGCTTAAAGGAATGTAGTGTGCTAGAAGAAAATTGGTGAAAGAAAAAAAAATCCAAAGACAGATTCATGGGTAATGCAAAAAAATACGGATAGGTACAATAAGATTAGAGGCAAGTTGGGATATACCTATATTATAATATAATAGTAGATCTCCTTCATATATAAGCAGAAACCTATAACATAATTTGTTATAATTTATTTTTTGGTAACTTATCAACAAAAGGAACTACACAAAAGTAAGAAGAAAAAGAAAATGGACATTTTCTTGAAGAAACAATCAATCATAAAATGTTATTTAAGACTTACCAACATATTATATGGCTTAATATCCTAATTAGGACACGTGAATTTTGGACATACTTCAATGCAAGAAGTTGTTTTGCATATGCTTTCATAGTAGTTAGTCTAAGGCCAATATTATGACCAAAAAACCTCACACAGTTGATATGAAGATATTGAAAAATTAATCTAAGGTTATTCCTGTACTTAAAACTTGGAGAGGAAATGAAAACAATGATGATTATTATCTGCATATGCACCTTCTAATTTCTTTAATATGATAAACTCATCCATGCTAGTTTTGTACATAGTATCATTATTACTAACGTATCAAAGGCAAAAGATTTTTGCCCGTGGGATAAGAAGAAAAACTTGACATTAAATGTAACCCATTTATTCTAGTACTCAATTAGGCGGTGTTATAGGCCATCATTGTACACTATACCCTATGAGCAAAAATGGAAGTAGTCATGTGCAGTAAACTAATAAAGTTATTTTTTCTGAGGTATCATAAAAAAATTAATCCAAACACCATTTATGTCACTTTACCATATAGTAATTTTGGAATGCTCCAACTTGCTGGTAAAAGTATGCCACAACAAATGCAAGAAATTCAATAGGTCTGCAAGGCACAAAGCTTCCAAATTAACTAAACCCAACAATCCAAAGAAGTCAAAGATTCCAAGAAAAAATAAATAAAAGTAGACAGAATGACAATAGGTTACATTAATGAGATCATGTTTGGAGAATATATTTCATTCAAGCAACAGAATGGTTTTCATAAAAATGAGTGCTAACCATCCACTCCAATTGTCAGTCCACACTTTTGGTTTCTTATTAGAATATGGTGTGATCACAATAGAATCAATTGTAAGTGTTAATTTGTATGAACCCATTTTAAACTATCCAACCACCAAGGCTTGAAACAAAAAGCAACTTGATTGAATTCGACTCAATAACAGCCTTTTCTAGACTTTGAACTCACTTGCTGCCAATTATTTAATTAATAGAGGATCATAAGTATAGATCTTGGCTGCTTCATTGTTCAATGTGAATGAATCTATTAGAAGCTAGAAAGAAGGGATACAAAGAAAAGTAAGCTGCAAAACTAGAAATGGGAAAAATAAATCAATTTTAACAAAATCAATCAAGGTTCAACTCATGCATAAAAGTTATGTACTCAAATGCATACTTATGACTTTATGTATTGAAGCAGTTACATTAGAAAAGAAGAGAAAAGCACAAATCAACAAAGACAAACACTTTATGTGATCAAAGCAGAGAGTTTGGGATAATATGCAAACATCTATAATTCAGTACTAACACCATTAACTGATAATGATTGAACCTATTGAGATTCCGGAAGGTAAAACAACAAATATGTTTATCACATAAAGGAGTAAATAATGGCAATACAATGTGGTTAACATAATTGAACACAATATATTACTAGAAACTTTGTTCTAAACCAAAAAAGGAAAAAAATATTCATACTTGATTAAAAGGTAAAATAGCATAGTGCAATGTCCGAGTGTCAAACACAGATATGGCTTGTTCTTTGAAGTGTCCATACTTATAGTTATAGTCTGACGTCATTAGAAACTTTAGGTTACTATCAGGCTGAAACAAAACAAAATAAATCGAGAATATGGCCCAATGTAACCTAAATTAAGGACAAATATAAATCAGCAAAGATCTAGCACATGTGAATGTGGGTTAACATATCACAAAATTTAGTGGCCCTATGTAACTTCCCACTATAGGTGAGTGCAGAGCAAATGAGCTAACTTCTCTAGATCTCAAAGGATAAATAATATTCATTGCATAGCTCTATATATAGAGCAAGAGTTCAACAGAAATATAATTTATCTCTTATTTTTAGGCATAACTAACAACCTTCCTAATATTAAGCTA
>JANHAO010000557.1:0-40218 GCA_026873985.1 Saraca asoca | reverse complement strand
ATAACAATTATATGCAATATGGAATAATGTTTGATATGCACAATAGAAGACTTTGTAATCAAAGAATTGAATTAGATTATTATATAAGCAATTTAACTAGTTTGTTGATTGAATTATTAGAGAAACCAAATTATAGAATTGATGAATTTATGCAAAAGCCAAAAATTATAAACAGAATTGTAAAATGCAGTAAAGTGATAAGAGCTATAAAGAAAGATTTGAGACACAGTATTTTTAAAGTGGTTTAACTTGAATTGAAACTGCAATTCAAGTCTACTCCACTAACAATCAATCCTTAACCAGATGATCAATTGATTATTAAATACAAAGGATTTTAATAGGGCTCCTATCAAGTAGTTTTTTACAAATTACACAAGACTTTCCAAGCTTCTTGCTTACCTATATCACAAGATTTTCTCCAGGCTCTTGCAACCTATGATACAAAAATTCTTTAATCTCCTAAAGCTATGATCAACCTCATTAACTAGAAAACTTTACCAAGAATTCAATACACCTTCTACCAATTGTAATCAACCTTACAATTCTAGAAGGATTACAATTGGTAGAAGGATGCAAAGGTAAGATTAACCTCTTCCTTTGTATCCAAATTCTAAAAACTTAGAAATCTAAAAAGATAAACAAAAGAATAATGTAAAGATATGAATTAGAGATATAATATTCAGATTGAGATGGATATCTCAATAATCTAAGGTAAATCCTTCAGCAAGTTGAATCAAGATTGAATTATTTGATGAAAAGCAATGAGATGGTTAGACCACATTTTTGCTTAGAGAGTTTCTCTACAAATCTGTTGTAAATCGGTTTTGAATTGTTTAATTATTGTGAAACAAATGAGGGTTGAGGGTTTTATAGTTATAATAACTTACATTTTTATAGTTATAATAACTAACATTTTAAAAAATTGATTCTTGGTTCTTGAATTGATTCATGATGGTTATAACTAATTATAACAAACTCATAATAGGCTAATCAATTTATGAATTGATTCAGCTTATGTGAAAATTCATTAGCGAATTGATTGATGAATTGAATCAGAGTGTTTTGAAAATAGATGTTGAATATTTGAAAAAAATTCCAAAACTTCAGTAAGAAATTTTTTTGAAAGCTTTTCTTTATGAATCAATTGGTGAATCGATTCTAGTTGATTTCACAAGTTTTTCTACATAAATTGATTGGTGAATCAATTCGAGTAGTCACAAATAGTTTTTATAAAAGTTTCACTTATGAAAGAACATATGAAAAGTTTATTTGAAAATCTTTTGATCAAATACTCATTTAAAAATGATTATTGTTATCTCAAATCAAGTTATTTCATAACACATAACTGGATCAAATTGTTTTAGGATTTACTTACAAAAGATCCTATGAAATTAAAGGAAAAACTTAATACTAATGTAGATCTTTTGAGCAACCTTTGATCAATTTTGAATCTTGCAAAACAAATAAAACTCAAACATGAAGTTAGTTTTTGAAATTAACTAAAATTGGTTTTCAATCATCAAAACTGAAGAAAAGGTGTAGCTAGGGTAACCTAGGCTAACATATGGTTCCTAACAATTAAAGATACATTAAAAGAAGTATTTGATGCATGATTCAAAAATGGTGGTTATGGTTTTCTCATTAAAACTTTGGAGGCACTATCTATGAGGGAAGACTTGTGAGATCTTCATAGATCAAAAGAGTCTTAAGTACATCTTTGAGTAGAAAGACCTCAATCTTTAACAAAGAAGGTGGATGGAGCTAGTAAAGGACTATGATTATAATATACAATGTCATGTTAGTAAAGCTAAATTCATAGCAGATGTGCTTAGTCATAATTTAGCAGGAAGCCTAGTTAATATTAGTTTAGAAATGAGGGATCTAATCAAAGACATGCAAAAGTTAGAAGTAAGTAGGGTACAATTGGAGTTACACAGACCAAGGGTTCTAATAGCTAGCACCCCAATGGGCTAGCCACTAGTAAAGCAAATCAAGGCTACCTAAGCCACAGACCCAACAACCATCGATCTCCAAGAAAGGGTTAAACAAAAGCTAGATACCGTAATTATGGTATATTAGATTAAAACTGTAAGATATCAAGATTGTCTATGGGTTCCAGAAATGGGAGGATTAAGAAAAGAATTGATGAGATTAAACTATACATCTTCTTATACCCCACACCCCAGAGTTACTAAGATGTATCGAGATCTTATATAATTCTATTAGTAGGAAGGTATGAAGAAAGACATAACAAATTTTGTAGCTAGAAGCCATATTTGCTTGCAAGTGAATGTGAAACACTAAAGACCAACAAGACTACTACAAAGTACCAAAATTCTTGAATTAAAGTGGGACAATAGTACCATACACTTTGTAACAAGACTCCCTAATTTCTCAAAGGGACGTGACTTAATATGGGTCATCATTGATAGGTTAACTAAGACAATCCATTTTCTACTTTTAAGAACTACCTACAACATGGAACAATATGCTAGGTATGCTAAGTTCTTTCTAAATGAGATTTTTTTATTGCATGGGGTACCTACCTTTATCATTTCACACAAAGGAACTCAATTCATGTCATAGGTTTTGTAAACTTTTCAAGAGGCTTTGGGGATGCAACTCATATTCAACATGGTGTTTCATCCTTAGACAGATGGGCAATCTGAGTAAACTATACTGATCTTAGAGAACATGTTGAAGGTATGTGTCCTAGAGTTTCCAAGGAATTGGATGGAATAATTACTCATTATAGAGTTTACATACAACAAAAGTTTCCATACCAATATTTAGATGGCAAAGTTGGAAGTTCTATATAGGAGGAAGTGCTAGATGCCTAGTTAGCTTGAAAGAGGGGAGAGTGCTATTCTAGGACTAGAGTTAGTTCAAAGTGCACTAGAAAAAGTTTATATTTTACAAGATTGACTTTTACTAGTCCAAAGTAGGCAAAAAGCTTATGCAAATATAAGAAGATGACTACTCAAATTTCAAGAACGATATGATGTCTTCCTAGAAATACCTCCTATGAAAGGAGTAATGCATTTCAGAAAGCAAGGCAAGCTTAACCCTCGTTACATAGGGTAATACATTATGCTTAAGCAAATAGAAGTTATCACCTAGATCTACCCCCTAAATAAATGGGATTCATCTTGTGTTCCATGTGTCTATGCTCTCAAATTACATACTAAATGATAGTCATGCGCTTCCCTAAATTCTTGATGATTTGAGAAAAAAAAAGTGACTTATAAAGTTAGGCCTAGGGCCATACTTGATAAACAAGTCAAATAGCTATGGTCAAAGGATGTGTCAAAATCCTATGGGATATAAGTGGAAAGGAAGAAATCACTTAGTAATTGGAATTAGCTATACACCTAAAGCATCCAAACTTCTTGGTTAAAGAATTTATGTTTTCTATGATGTTTCCTTAATGACAAAGTTTAGAATGATCAAGGATGTAGAAAGGCATCACAAATATTACATGAAAAGATAAGGAAATATTTTGATAGTAGGAAATAGTAAATCTTATGTGATATAAGTGTTATATGTGCTTTCCACTAGGGAACTAGAATAGACAATTTGAGCACAATTTTTTCAAAGGGGGAGAATTTGTAATGCCCTTCAAGATAGGATCAAACTAGGATAAGCCAGAATAGTATAAGATAGGTTAGGTTAAAATTTAGAACTCAAAAACCAGGTTGAAATGGAACCACTGAGTAGGTTAGGCTAGGGTTTCAAGTCAAGTATGGCCTTAGGACCTAAGTCAATTGATCAATTAGGTCCCATAGGGTAGTCAGTATGGTCTCATGAGGTTGATTAGCCACCTCAACTAGCATATTAAGGAACAACCCTTTTGACATTTTCCATAACCTTTATTTGCAATTGAGTAGCTCCCAAAGAGTGTTGCTCAGTTGAAAAGAGTCTGGTTTATGCTCTACAATGGTGTGAACCTATGATAAGGGTACTAAACTAATGATCAAATTCTTTCCTTATGCTATTTTTCTTCCTCAATCTTTGATTATTGTAGTTTCTCCAACGATCAAAAGCTCGAGTTAAAACTAGGATAAGGGGTCCAAGGTTATGTTTAATAGATTTTTCTTCTACAAGATGAGTGTGATTTTTTGCTTTTCTGGTTTTGTTTTATTTATTATAAATATTTTAAAATTAGCTCAAATATTTCTAGCTTATTAGGATAATTAGAAGAAAAAGTATATAAATATTAGGCCCAATAACCAAATAGAATTATTAGGTATGTTTGTCTTATATGTTAAACATATGTATAAAAGGGTCAGGAAGACTTAAAATATAGCCCTAAGTCAGATTTATTAATCTAAATATTTTTATAATTAATTTAATTAATTATTTGGTAATAAATAAAATAAGAAATAGGATAGTAGAAGGTTAGTAAGGTAGAAAAGGTAATATAAGCATAGATAGACCAAGGAAAATTCAAAGGATGTTTGTGTCTGTTAACTAGCATAATAAGGTGGACGTTGGTGGTCCTATATGTATTAGGAGATGTATATTTATTAAATTGTTTTTCAAAAGGTGATGAACTGTTGTGATCAGTTGTGGTGTTAGAGGGTTCAAACTCAAGAACTTAAAGAAATTTAATTAATGTCCTGAGGATTATAACAATTATCAACAGACATTGCTCCCACAATGATCCCATGCCAGTATAATTTTCATCTTTGTCTTGCAAGGTCAACAAGGATTGAAGACCCATTGCATAACATCTCTATGAATATGATATATTGATAAGAAGTGTAAGATCACTCAATATATGATAATGGAAAGAATAAAAGGGAATATTGCATGTGCATGACTATATTTATACATATATCTATACTTACATGCAGATGTTATACAAGTTTTATAACCAAAATGGTTTAAACCCAAAGAAGGCTAGAAGCCCTCACTTCACTGAGTATCTTGGTTGTGTTCACCCTTTTATTTTTAATATTTTTTGGACACTTAACGTTTCAAGGATTCTAATTAGGCAAGACTTACTCCTACACACTAGAGGTAGGAAGTACATTTAGTATGCGAGTATTTTACAGTAGAGAGCTAGTAGTCAGCTAGGTTAACTTCGTTGTTTTATGAGTCATGTTTTTAATTCATTATTTATTTCAAGTTACTTTTATTTATTTGCATATAACTTCAATTTGGATTTGAATTTAAAGTACACATATTGTTATTAAAAAAAATTTCAATTATTAAAGGATTTTATTGCATATGAGTTATGAGTCATAGGTTACCTCTCAATTATCCATGCCAATCACATACCTTGGAATTCGAAATGTGGCAATACACCAAAGAAGATGACATGATTGTAGCCACCAAAACTAAAAAGAAGGAACTGGGAAAAAAGTTAATGTACATGAAAATAAATTCAAAGAATTAAAAGGAGACCAAAGAAGACAAGGGGAAAAAGCACACAAGAGTTGTTCAAAAACACCAAGCATCGAAAGATAGTAAAGTTGATGACTAGAAAACATAAAAAAAAAAATAAAAAAAACAAGAAGTTACCTTTCAATATGGATCCAAAGGCCATCTTTTCAAAAAAATAAAATTCTTAAGAACATAAAGGATTGCAAAAAACCAACAATAGCAAGGAAGCAATGAATAAAAAAATTACAAAACATCAAACTTATCCAAGCAAATAATGAAAGAATCACCTTTAACAACCACACACAACAATGCCAACAACCATGGTTGAGGTAGAGCCCTTGTACAATGGAGAAAGTGAAGAGAGAAGATGAAGAGCATGATGGTTTTCAAATTATGAAAAGTAGAAAAAAAAGGAAGAACTTGGCTATTTATAGCCAAGAGTATTCACCATCCAATAAATGAGATTCATTTGTTGCTAAATGCAAAAAAAAAAAAAAATCAAAGGCCCATATCAAAGGTCTCTTAAAAGCTACAATGACAACAACCTTGAGAGACAAGAAACGATCATGACGAGTAACCATCAATACATAAAAGCTAAGGCTATGTCATCTTGACAAGAAATTGAAAAGACACACCAAAGGATTGGAATGACAATGCAAGCACCTAAATCACAAACTCTTGTTCAACCTACTCTTGTTGGAGGGAGATTAGGGGCAAGTGGTAATGACTCATATGAACCAAACCCATTTGCAACCCAGGCATTTGCCTTTATCTTGCTAGCACAATCCTTGAATCCCTAATAGCTTGACCACTTCCTCAATACACACTCAAGCACTAGCCTAAACATGCTTGGCAATCACCCATATATAGGTCGACTTTGTGCTAGTAGGTTGAAACCCTCTGACACACAATGACATATGATATTCCCCCTATTCATCATGGTTTATATTGTAACAATCCACTCCTTGATACTAATTAACTCTCTAGGTGGGATGTTAAATATGTAAATTATATATATAAAAGATTGTTGTATAAAAATAGATCAGATGTTACTTGAATAAAATAACAAAATGAGAGACAAACATTATACATAATATTGTATAACTCGTAAATACAATCATCCAAATACATAAAGATCAAAGACAACTAAAAGTACATGTGTAAAGGATATATTGGACTCCAATCTAAAAAAGATGACCTAGAACCTACAACTAGTTACTTCATAAGTACCATAATGGCATATCTCATTTCTATACAAGAATTAACAAGGTGAGTGGACTATTGAAATATGTTATGAAAATATCCCTCTATAATAGGATGTTTGGTCCCCTTACATACTCATTGATAAACACAATTTATACATAATTTAAATCCCTTTATACTTGGCCTTTTTTCATATTCATGTGCTTAATTGGACACTTGGGATTGGTTTTGTGGTTTGCTAAGTGTTTATGCTTAATTGAATTTATTTGACAAATTTACACTATTTTAGAATTTGTGGCATATCTAGAGTTTTGGATTTTGATTTTAGGTGATTATCATGTCTTTGGAAAGCTAAGAGAAAGAGCTTAAAATGTCATGCAAAGTCCAAAGCCCAATTATAACTTTTTAGAGGTGAAACAAAGACTAGAACCCTAGAACATAGTGTAGTGATGCGATCCAGAGCCTGACCCAGTATTTTGATCATAAATGGAGCTTTAAAAGTGATTTTACTACAAACTTTAACCCATTGGTTAGCTAAGATCCAAATATACATCTTTCATGAAGAGCTTGAGAGCAAAATACACTATTTTGACCTAATTAAGTGGCTGAGAACTTAAGTTATCAAATCTATTATGGGTTGGACTGCTAAAAAAATCTATCTTGGTGTGTAGCCTATAACCTAAGTTAGAGACTGAATTTTTATGCAAGGTCAAGGACATTGAAAAGCTAAGTGGTACACTGCATTTCATCTAAAGATTTTTATGTCCAAAAAGGCCCCTTTCCAACCCTAAACTGTAGCCCAACTCAAAGGTAGTGCACTAAACTTATAAATAGATTGTTGAGTCTTATTTGTAATATCTTTTTACTCATTTCTAAATTGTCTTTGTCTTTTAGAGAAGAGGAGCTCTGCTAGGGAAAGAATCTATCTATAATTAGGTTTTTTCTTTTCCTTTTTATTTTCCTTTTATTTTTGCAATCAATATATAGCTAAATTCTACTTCGATCTAAAGGGAATTCTACACCATTTCTATTATTGATTGTAAGATCTGATTTAATTGTCAATTTATTCCAATCTTGATTCTTGTAATTCTCTATTCTGACTATCTATAACTACTGTGGATGGTTGATTAAGGGGCCAATTAATTAATTATCCAAAGTAGTTTAATGCTAGCTGAACTTTCATAAGCAATTCCATTATTTGTGGTTGTTTGATTATGAATAGGGTCTTAATGAGCAGCAGGGGTGAGTCAATTCTCCAAGGAAATTAATGGTAATTAATTGGGTTGCTGTTGGGGTAATTCAGTTAAGTAGACTTAGTATTTTTAGGACTTAATGCTATTAGTAAATTGGTTAGTGTTGTGGGTAATTTTCAGTATTGCATAAATGGGCTAGTAAAAGCCCAATGGACAGACTTAACTAATGAAGGCCCAACTCATTTGGATTGAGGCCACCAGACCAAGATACTAGGTCACTAAATGCAAGGCAAGATTGCTGGTCAATAAGGGTCAAGTAGAAACTTCAGGTCATGAAAGCAAGGCCTAGCTTGCAACTCACAAAAAGAGTCCTCAAAGTTTGTCCAGTCTCTTATTCTGGTAAGAGTCTGTTATAACTGTCTATTCTAATCTACTATGTAATTTTAATTAAGTCATGATACTTATCCATTATAGATTTACATTCAAACTATAACTCCCTAACCATTATAAAAAGGGAAGAAATCATTATACATGGACAATACACAATCATTAGATTACAATATACTCAACAAAAAGTAATAAAAATCGTGGACGTAGGGGTCAAATTGACCTTAGTCGAACCACATTAAAAACTTCTAGTGTCTCCCTATTCTTCCTATCTCTTTCTTTTCCTCTCTTCTCACATTCATTCTGCAGCTTAGGGTTAAGAAATTGGGTTAATCGGATTTTACCATCAACATTTTGGCGCTAGAAGGAGGGCCCTAAATTGCATTCACCATTATTTTTTGATGATTAGAGGAAGAACCACCAGAAGTTTAGATGTTGTAATTGGCCAACTAGATGTTCATACAGAACATCAAGAGGATCCAGTTTTCCATGCAGGCACTTCCATTATCTCCACCGTAGGTGTTGCCACCCACATACCACCAGCAGCCTCACACCAACCTGATATCATTGATGGAATACAAGCATGGCCTCAACATCATGAAATGCTAGAGAAAATAGTAAGAGAGTTGGCTAAGGCAATTAGGGCATTAACTCAGACACGAGCCCAAGGCTCACAAAAGCAGGTTAGGGGTGTTGCACAGAAAGAAGCTCTCCAACCGTTGTGGGAAGGAGCTCAAGAAGAGGAGCCAACTAGAGAAGAATGTCGGCATACTCATCCAGCTCACTCTACTAACTCATGGCCAAGGTCAGAGGTCCATTGAGTTTGTGAGGAAGATAAAGAAGACCATCAACGATGTAGGGGTTCACATCAAGTTGAAGGGTCAAACAGGACTAATAAGAGACATGCCTCAGATCAAAACTCACCAGGCCATGAATAGAAAAAGCACTAGATCTCAGATCATCACAGAAAAAGGAGCTGACTATCTCCTAGCCATCAATTTGAGACTTAAGATCGCATGGTAGAGAAGCTACTTCAAAAGGTAAAGCAATTGGAACAATGCCTTCGGACTCAAGACTATCAAGATTGTTATGACGGGAGGACACCGTTCACCAAGGAGATCAAGAAAGAGCCTCTCCCATATAGGTTTAAAGTTCCCACCATCCCGCTATATAACAAGGATAGTGACCCATATGACCACATGGATGCATTCAATGTATAGATGGATCTTCAGACAACCAATCCTTTAGTCAAGTGTCATGTTTTTCTAGCCACTCTAGGTAACTTACCTCAAACATGGTTAAAGAATCTCAAAGCTTGCAACATTGATGAATAGGAAGAATGCCAGAGGAGATTCATCAATTAGTACAAGGCGTAGAGGAGGCAGCTCACACCATGCTGTCACCTCATAATAGTCTTTTGATGAAAGAATGAATCGTTAAAGGACTACATTACTTGATTCAGACATAAGGTCAGCAATCCTCAAATGAGAGCATCTTAATAGCAATCTCAACAGGACTCCCTAAAGATGGGAAGCTATATGAGAGCATATACAAATCTCTGGTAAAAGACCTAGGAGAATTCTACGAATGAGCTGCCAAAGAGATCAAATGGGAGGAAACCTTTGGCCTTAAGTCCAGAGACAAGGCAAGTAACTCCAACTAGAGAAAAAAAAGGGGCAATATCAGAAACAATAAGGAGGGTCGGGATGACAACCCCAAAAGTCAGGTCACAAAAAAGGCTAGGAGCAAGTGATCTCAGCGTAAAGGTTGCTATGATAGCTACAGTGTCCTATCAGATACTTCGGAAAGGATCTTTATGACAGAAAAGGATAGGGAAGATTTCAAGAAGCCTAACCCCATAAGACTCCTCATAGGTTTAGAAACATAGACAAGTACTATGCTTATCACAATGAAATCGGGCATAATACTTCAGAATGCAGGGCACCGAAAGATGCAATTGAAGACCTGATCGAAAAAGGTCACTTACAAGATTACGTGATGCGACCTAGGAGCAGTGGCCTCAGTAGCATCAACAATTTGTATGACAGTAACACCTACAGACTCCCTAGTAAAAGGAGGCACCCTTAGTAAGAACTATAATCACCATTCATGGTGGACCACACATTGCGGGTACCTCAAATAGATCCCATGAATGTTACATGCGAGAAGTGAATCATGTCTTACTTATGGGACATGGTGGACCTGAAGATCATGCTAAAAAAGCAAGAGCAACCTTAGACAACATCACCTTTATAAAGGAGGACATACGAGGAATACATTTTCCCCATAACGACACACTGATCATCTGAGCTAGAATTGGCAATGCCGAGGTGCAAAGGATTATGGTCGATATGGGCAGCTTAGTGAATGTAATGCATAAGGGATGTTTTGAGTAGATGGGCTTGAGTATAGGTCAATTGAAGCCTTCCCTAGAGCCCTTTTATGGCTTTATGGGAGATGCAATACTATCGACGGGGCATATCAGGCTCCCTATAACTCTAGGAGATTTAGAACACTAAGCAACCATCTTAGTATATTTTCTAATCGTCAACTACCCCTCAACCTACAATGTGGTACTAGGGCGACCTATAATGAATGACCTAGACAAGGTCACATCAATTTAGACACTTACGATCAGATTCCTAACCCCCAATGGGATCAGATATGTGTGAGGTGAGCAGCATATAGCCCAACACTATTACAAAGAAGTAGTTAAACTAGGGGTGAGAGGAAAGAAGGTTAATATGGTTTCTAGTAGAGAAACATGACCTACGAGCACAATGGGGGTCAATCATGACCTTAACCCCCCGTGAGGTGGATGCAGATAGAGCAACTGGCCCAATGGAAGGGCTCGAAGATATACAAGTTAGTGAGGTAGATGCTGAAAGATGCCTCAAGCTGGGAAAAAACTTGTCTTTAGATATAAAAACCCAGCTAGCTAAATTTCTTGAAGCAAAGTTGCACATTTTTGCTTAGAACCATGAGGAAATTGTAGGAATTGATCCCAAGATTATGTCACATAAGATCAATATCAACCCTCATCACAAGCTAGTCCATCAAAAGAGGAGGCCAATGACTGCTGAGCAGTACATCGCTCTTAAGGAAGAAGTGAATAAGCATTTAGCTAACAAGTTTATTTGAGAAGCTTACTACCTGACTTGGGTGGCCAACCTCGTACTTGTAAGAAAGAAGAATGGGAAATGGAGGATTTGCATTGATTTCACAAACCTTAACAAGGCATGCCCAAAGGACAGCTTCCCCCTACTGAGGATTGATCAGCTCGTCAATGCAACTACTGGTCACCCGCTTCTCAGCTTCATTGATGCCTACTCAGGGTATAATCAGATCCTGATGAACCCATAAGATGAAGAACCTACCAGCATTTGGTTAATAAGAAGTTCAAAGAATATATCAAAAAGATAATGCAGGTTTATATGGATGATATGCTAGTGAAGTTTGAACAGGTCGTCAACCATGTCCGTGACCTAAGGAAATGTTCTAGATTTTGAAGAGGTATCAAATAAAGCTAAATTCCCACAAGTGTGCATTTGGGGTGGCTTTGGGAAAATTCCTTGGATTCTTGGTCACTAACAGGGGAGTTGAGGTGAATCCAAAGAAAATCAAAGCACTTATTGATATGAGATCCCCTACTAGAATCAAAGATGTACAAAGCCTGAATGGCTAAACCTGATCTTAGTGTAGCACTAGTGTAGGAAGAAGGAGGAGCATAGTTCCTGGTCTATTATGTAAGCAAAAGGTTATAAGATACTGAAACAAGGTACTCGCTAATGGAAAAACTTGCCTACTGCCTTATGGTCACATCAAGGAAGTTGCGACCTTATTTCCAAGTGCATACCATAGAAGTGCTCATGCAGTTCCCACAAGGTAGATCTTACAAAAAACTGATACCTTAGGTCATCTATTGAAATGGGCAATCGAGCTAGCATAGTTTGACATTAAGTACAAGCCCAAGCCAGCAATCAAGGGCAAGCCTTAGTAGGCTTTATTGTGTAGTTCATAGGACCTGTAGAATAAGAAATAGAGGCTTTAGAGGCCCCATTTTGGGAATTGTATGTCGATGGGTCATCAAGCGAATAGAAGGCTGGGCCAAGGGTGCTTCTGATTAGCTCTAAGGGACACAAAATCTTCTATACACTAAGATTCGATTGTCAAGCTACAAATAACGAAGCTAAATATGAAGCATTGTTAGCAGGGCTCCATCTGGCAAGGGAGATGCGAGCCAAAAACTTAAAAAATATTTAGTGATTCCGAACTTATAGTTTGCTACGTGCGAGGTCAGTACTAGACAAGAGGATCAAAGATGGCCATCTACCTTCAAAAGGCTCAAGAACTACTTGGATTTTTCTAGTAATATGAGATCAATCAGATCCCACAAACTTAAAAAATGCATGCAGATGCATTAGCTTGCTTGGCCACGACCAGAGATGCAGATTTTTTTGGGAGCAATCCTGGTAGAGTTCCTTCCATCATCAAGCATGGAGCAAAAGGATGCCATAATGGCAATTGTCGTAATGCATAACTCATGGACGAGTCTAATCTTAGATTCCTTACAAGATGGCAAACTGCCACAACATAAGATAGAAGCTCATTGATTACGAGCTTGAACAACTAGGAACTACATCTATAATGACATGCTATATAAAAAGGGGCTCTCAACCCCACTCCTAAGGTGTATAGACGGTCACGAATGTGACACTGGCCTAAAGGATATTCACACTGGCCATTACAAGAACCATACTGGGGGCTATCCTTAGCTCACAAAGCACTTCGGCAGGGAATTTATTGGCCTACAATGAAATGGGATGCTATCGACCTCATCAGGATGTGCGACAAGTGTCTGAGATTTGCTAAGATCCTACAAGCTCCGCCAGCCTATTTAAAATAGATGTTCAGTCCTTGGCCCTTCGTGATCTAGGGCATGGACCTGATTGGACCACTCCAGATAGGCTGTGGGAAGCTCAAACATGCAGTAGTTGCTATTGACTATTTCATAAGTATGTAGAGGCAAAGAAACTGGCATAAATCTCTTCTAAAAAAATTGAAAAGTTTGTATGGGCTAATATTATTTGCAGGTTTGGAATCCCTCTATAAATCATGATCGACAATAGGACCCAATTCAACAGTGAGCAATTCTTAAGATTCTGTGACAATCTTAAAATCGTAAAGAGTTTTTTAGCTGTAGAACGTCCTCATGCCAATGGATAAATTAAGGCTATCAACAAAATTATCAAATAGGTCCTAAAAAAGAGGTTGAAGGCCAGGAAGGGAGCATCGGTGATAAGCTACAAAAGGTACTTTGGGCTTATAAAACCACAGCTCAAAGCACTATAGGAGAAACTCCCTTCTCAATGGCATATGGATCTGAAGCCATGATCCCGACTGAACTTGAGGTAACTTCACAACTAAGAGCTACTTTCAATCTGGAAGATAATAATCAGCTGCTCGCTACAAACCTCGATCTCGCAGAAGAGACAAGAGAAACAACCCATCTCAGAGTTGTAACTTATCAGCAAAAGGTCACAAGATACTATAATAAGAAGGTTTGAGTTTGGCACTACAGACCCAGAGAGCTCATACTGCACCTCATACTCCCCAGAGCTCGCAAGGCCAATGATGGGACACTAGGTCCAAACTGGGAAGAACCATACATAATCAAAGAAAATTTAGGAAATGGATTTTACCATCTAGCAGACATAAGCAAAGTTAAGTTTCCTCGTGCTTGGAATGCTAAACATCTTTACCCATATTATCAATAAGCTTGAGTTTGCTTACTTAACCTTTCAATATTCCTTTTAGTTTTTATAGTTGCTTATTAACTCTTGAAGGAATTCTCAATAGAGTACTATAATCGAGAATGACCTACCCAGAAAGAAGCACTCGACCTCTTGAATCTAGAAGGGGCAGTCAACTTGACATACAAAGACCTGGCATTGTATGTGACCTACTATTTGGCACCACATACGACCTACTCTTTGGCACCGCACGTGACCAACTATTTGGCACCACATGCGACCTATTCTCTAGCACCGTATGTGACCTACTATTTGACACTGCATATGACCTACTCTTTGGCACCGCATGTGACCAACTATTTGGCACCATATGCGACCTACTCTCGACACCGCATATGACCTACTTTTTGGCATTATATGTGACCAACTATTTGGCACCACATGCGACCAACTCTTTGGCATCATATGTGACATACTATTCAACATCGCATATGACCTACTTCTTGGCACTGCATGTGACTAACTATTCGGCACCACATGTGACCTACTCTCAGGCACCATATGCAACTTACTATTCGACATCGAATGCGACCTACTTTTTGGCACTGCATGTGACTAACTATTTGACACCACATGTGACATACTCTCGGGCACTGTATGCGACCTACTCTTTGGCATTACATGTGACCAACTATTTGGCGCCACATGCGACTTACTCTCTGGCACCACATACGACCTCCTCTTTGGTACCACATGTGACTAATTATTTGGCACTATATATGACCTACTCTCTGAAATCTTATATGACCTACTACTCAGCACGACATTCGTGCTACCTGCTAAGTAACAAGCTTGCTATAGCATGACTTACTTGGGTACTTAACTCATGAGCCATACTAGTAAAAACACATTATACATTGTCATGGTTGGCAATCCAAGGAACATTAGTGTGATCGATTGGTCACTCAACTTGGTTAATATTCATTAAGTTGTAGTTTGTAGGAATTTTTGTATCCAACTTGATGCAAAACTTCAAAAAAATAAAAATATTTCACAAAATTTAGTAAAACCTCATTCAACAAGGAAAATATACATAAATTCAAAAGTAAAGATCAAAATTAGCCTATAGCCATCATGGCCCTAGAAGACTAACTTTCAAAAACTAAATCCCTAATGAAGCAAGTTGTACATCATCAAGCTACAAGAGCTTGTCCCTTAGCTATATCATTATCGGTGCATCCTGAGGAAATCAGACATTTGGGTCTTCTTGCAAGAAAGTGAGAGACTTGAAGAAAATGAACTAAACTCGCTAGCACCACCATGAGGAAATAATCTGAGATCTGTACAAGACTTCCCAGAATCCTCAAAAGGGAATTGTCCATAAGAAATTCCTATGCAGTAGACCATACATACCTCGGATCACCACACCTAAAAACCAAACGATCAAAAGGAAGGGAGCTCAATCGGTAAGGCCCACCAGGACATTAAACCCTAGAAATAAGAAACAAAATACTAATTTTTGAAAAGAAGGAAAGGGCTATCTTCACCCTATGTAGCTTGAATAGCTTGAAGGACTGATTAAATACCCTCGATCCAATGGTCCAGTGAAAAACAAGGCTCTAACGTTACCGCACCAGTGACTATGAAAAATGTGTGCATTTAATGCAGTAATAATGGCACAGGTGGACAAAATAACACAATAGAAACTGATCATGATCTCTAGCTTTTACCAATGAACTTTAGCTCCCAATCCACAAATTGCGCTGAGAGTTGGGGGACTAATGTTGTGGATAATTTTTGATACTACATAAATAGGTTGGTAGAAGCCCAATGTATAGACTTTGCTAATGAAGGCCCAACTCATTTGGATTGAGGCCACCAGACTAAGATACCAGGTCATTAAATGTAAGCCAAGATCATTGGTCAACATGGGTTAAGCAGCAATCTCAGGTTGTGAAAGCAAGGCCTAGATCACAGCTCACAAAAAGAGTGCTTAGCAATTAAGAAAGTTTGTCCAGTGTCATATTCTGGTAGGAGTCTACTATAACTATCTATGTTGATCTATCATGTAATCATAATCAAGTCATAATACTTATTCATTATAGATTTACATTCAAACTGTAACTCCCCAACCATTATAAAAAGGGAAGAAATCATTGTACATGGACAATACACAATCGTTAGATACAATACACTCAGCAAAGAGTAATAAAAGCCGTGGACGTAGGGGTTAAACTAACTTTAGCCAAACCATGTTAAAAACTTCTAATGTCTCCTTATTCTTCCTCAATTTCTCTTTTCTTCTCTTTTCACATTCATTCTACAACTTAGGGTTCAGAACTTGGGTTGATCAGATTTTACCATCAACAGTTAGGATGTTGGGCTTTAACTAATTTAACAATATGTGTCAATTGGGTGTTGGGCTTCATTGACTAGTTCAAGGAGAAATTAACAAGGTATGATTAGGGTGCTAGGCTTAATTAATACCTTCATTAAGTGGTCAAAATGGAAATAAAACATTAGTATTAAGGACCAGTCAATGAAACCGTTATAAGAGTCCCTTGGGTTGAGCATTTTTCATTCAATTTTCCTTCAATTTTGGTTCTATTTTACATGCATTCTATTTGTTTGATTTAATTCCTAGTCTAATTAGTACCCTATTCCCCTATTTTATTATATTGTAAGCACATGGATTTCAATCTCCAATCTCTATGGACATGACCTATACTTACCCTTTGCTACTAGCTAGTTTGGGAGTTCAGTATTATTTTTGGCTAGTTTCGACAATCGTCACTCATACTTCACATCCTACACTAAATGACTTGAATGCAAATCCATGAATAGAACATAATAAAATGGATGTGGATATTCCCCATTAGGTGACTAATAATGGTCACTATGATGTCTTCATATGACGACATCTTGTTGGGGTGGTGCAGGTGTTGTACCTAAAAGATTTAAACAACAAGATGTCAATCATATAGATTTAATGAGTAACACTTCATACAAATTATTCTAGTTACCCAGTCATCTTATATATGTTGCCTAATTTCCATCCCCAAAGGAACTTAAGTCATTTTCCATATATTAGTAAAATTTGTTATTATAATTTGAGTATTACATGGTACTTTATCATTTTTACATAAGTCATTTATGAATTCATTAATGTGTTATGTCACATATTTGTGTTTATACCATTTCTTGCTTTTCTTCTTACGTGACTGTACTTACGCCATTTTGCATGTGTATTTGTTCATAAAATTTTGTTGGCAAGACATACAACATAACTTTATGCTTTCTTTCTTCTTTAGTTGCAATTATATGCCTATTGGTAATATTTCAAGGTTATACTTGCATACTTGATAACTAATCATTAATAAGCATCAATAATATATAAAAGAATGGGAATATAAATAACCATGACATAAATAATCACAATCACAAGCACATTCACAATCACACAATTTTCCACCTTTTTACTTTCAATCTAGTCTTATCTGTCTCTCCTCCCTTTATTCCTCAAGGGTTAACCTTATCCATCTTTTCTTAAATTATTTAGCCTGATAACATGAAATTTCAATTCCTCCCATCTCTCACACCATATCAAATGGCCATTTCATATTACTTGACCTTTTCACGGTCATTCAAATTTCCCTTCTCAATAAGAATCACTTGGCCATGGGCCACATTTCTCCTAAGATCATAGTTTCAATCAATTTACAAGGTTCTTATAGAATACAATGCCTAATTTGGCCCAACATTCATAGGCCATCACCATACACATAAGGCTTGCCAAAACACATGAAATCATGGTTAGTAACTATTGATGGTGGAATTTGGTTCTGGGCCAAACTCCAGCCAACAGAGGATTCTTTTCGAATCTTAAGCTGTAATTTGGTTGCAAATATAGTGAATGAATGAAAAAGGTGAAGAGAAGAGGAAGAGCAGCAAAGAACACAGAGCTTTTTAATGTGGTTTGGCTAAATCCAGACAGAACCAGACTCTACGTCCATGGTAGTGTATTGATCTGAAAGTGTTTTTACAGAGTCTCAATATAATAGCTTTAACTGCTCTCTATGTTCATCCCCTTCCTCCTATTTATAGAGGAGAGGAGGTTACAATTGTAATTTTACATGCAATAAATCTATTACATCAAATATTTAATATACAAGAT
The DNA here is from genome assembly GCA_026873985.1 of Saraca asoca. NCBI lineage: Eukaryota > Viridiplantae > Streptophyta > Magnoliopsida > Fabales > Fabaceae > Saraca > Saraca asoca. The sequence continues at coordinate 22,120 of JANHAO010000557.1, read as the reverse complement.
AGAATAGACGGACTAAAATCCTATAAGCCAACTTCTATAGAATGCTTTCTGCAAATGGGTCCCATGTGTCTGCTAAACGGTACATATACTGGTCTCTTACTTAATGAGCTTTTGGGTCAGTGGCCGGACTTCACGAGCTAGATTCTTTGGTTTAGTAGAGCTACTGCCTTCTGAGGTAGTGAGCCTGAGTTCATTCTCGGTGGGCTTCTAGTTGAGAGAGACGTGTGTCCCCCAGTGAGTTAGAACTCTTATGCTAAGAGCTTATTGTCCCTACACTTGAATAGGTCATGAGCTCATGTTGTTGACGAGCTGGAGATTGCTGCTCAGCGAGCTAGGGGTTGGAGAACTAGTCCTTTCGTTCAGTGATCTCACGACCTGAGGAGTTAAGCTTTTTTGCTAGACTTAGTTCTTATTTTTAGGATTTTGTTAGCCTACTTCGCGATGCTAAAATACTCATATAACGATAACATTTCAAGAGAGTACATTTAAAATAAACCATACAAGGCCCATTTGGTCCATATCATCCAAATTAATCTAAACTAGTACAAAATGATCAAAACACATTTTAACATGCAAGGATCTCACTCCTTTTTGGGCATGCAAGGTTCGGCCACTAGGCTCATACCACATCTCCAAATTTTATTTTTCCAAACTATCAAATTGGTAATTTATATTATCAAATATAAAGTTAAGATTTCTTATAAAACTTAATAAATAAGCATGTTGTCCTATATAAACCTCCTAAATCTGAAACATGCATGGATCCTTTGTCTAACTTTTCATTGCTCAAACATACAAATAAGATGCATGGTAATCATATTAACATTAAATAAGCAAGAGAACTATATACAATCATGTATTCACACATCACATTATCAAAACATAAATCTAGGACTTCTAATTTAATTTTTTACCCCTATTTACTTACCCTTTGCTTGGTAGGAAAGAGCAAAATAAAGGAAAGAAAATGAGAGGAAAGAAGAGGAGAAGAAAAGAAATTGTAATTTTGTTGATTGGTAGGAAAGAAAATGATCGGAAAGAAAAGAGAAATAAAATGTAAGTTTGTTGATTGGTTGGAAAGAAATTAAGAGGAAAGAAAAGGGAAATAAAATGCTTTGATACTTAATTCACTTGTGTAAATTACTGTAATTTTTGCATCTTTTTTTTTTAGATTTTGCATCTCTATTTTACACATTGAATATGTCATTACACTAATTTCATGCCAACAAATTCTAACAGCCCATCACCACAGCATATTGAAAGGCAAATAGCAAGTTGCATAGTGAATATATCTTTCATGAAATTCATAAGAAACATTTCTTGTTTGAGTTCCTCAAATATTTCTGAAAAGCTAGGGTCTAGTAGAATTAAACTATTGACTGTAGGATCTAGCTTCAAAACTGCTCTTCTTGATTGGAGCATAATATTGAACTTTTCTACATAACCATACTTCTAACTTTTGTTAGCTATAAGAGATTGACTGAGCCTATATCAAAAATAGGAGAGACATTTAGTGGTCTAGCAGGCTTCAACTCATGAATTGCCAATGATGAAACATGACAATCATGCACAAATCCAGATCCACCAGATATGGCTGATCAAGCCTTTCCAAAAGTCCACTTTTCTCTCCATTATGTTTTCCCTCTTTACTACTCTGTTCATGTGTAGACAAAAGATGCATTTCAACATCACAGGAACTTGGAATAGTTTCTCTCTCCTAATTTATCATAACAGGTCCACCAATTGCAGTATCATCTTCTTGGCCAAAGGACAAAGTAGAAGCAAAGAACCTATATGGTACTATTTCCTCAATAGACAAAGACACTTCAAGTACCTTTTCAATTTGTTTCACTTCAAGAGATGTATTCTCAATTCTTGTCTCCTCCAAAGTAGTCCTAAGGAGAGACTAAGCACTTTCATCAAGATCAAACAAGGGAATTTCATTTGACCATTAATCTTTGTATCACAACTTTGATGAGATTTTTTCATATTGAAACCATTAGCTTCCTGTATTGGCCTAATCTAGCAATATATGAGAATAAATATATTTATACATCAAATCCACGCATTGCCCTCCATGTCAACACTAACAGCCTTACCATAGTAGTGGTGTTAGCCACAAAGATTGCAATAAGACACAGAACAAACACTTGGCCTAATAAATGTGACTAGTGCTTCAAAAACCAGCAGTTGTAATTTTACATATAGATGTTGCAACATAATGCCATTAGCATCAAATAAACAAGAGTTCCACAAATCCACAATAGTTCATTCAATATTCTTTTAGATGGCAATGTAGAATGATTTAAGCATCTAGCACTTCAATGTCCAAACAAGTGTCTCACATCCCACATGATCCTAAAATCTATGTAAAAGAGAGAAGGAAAACAAAACACTTGGCATATAGTAAAAAGTAAAAGAAACAATTTACAACTAACTTCCATTATTCTTGAATCCTCATATATTTCTTTCTCTTTTCAATAATAATAACATAAATGTTCTATACTAGTACTACATTCTTATACATGTGGTAATTTATCATAACTAAATTCACATTTTAGCTACAAACAACAACACTAAACTAGTAAAGAAAATAAGTGTAAACAAGCCAAGCTTAAGAAGATGTCAGCTGCAAAACATCCAAACAAGTTTAAACTAGTGCCATATACAGAAACTGACATTTAAAGACTTATATGAACAAATTTCCAAAGTGAGAAAAGAGTTAATAAAAAAGGGAAACACAGGGACCAAAATTTGCCAGCCAATGTTTTACCATTTTGTAAAGTAATTTCTCATTATTGAACTAGGCTTGAATTTTCTCTATCTAAAAGTAATCGTTTGACTTTCACTCTCTTGAAACAATCTCAAAAACTAAAGCCTAAACCTCAAAAGCATGAAATGAGTAACAACTTTTATTAACCTTTCAAGACAAAGTAATTATGTTTTTGTTTAAGGGATCTCACAGTCACATGCCTACTAAAAGACACCAATAAAAAGCGGCAAAAGTGAGTCTGTTTGAAGGTTTTGTTATGTCCTCCATTATAAAAAAATAATTTAGAGTTTTTCACTTTTGTCAAGAGGTTCTCTCTCTTTTTCTTTTAATTTTTTTTGTAATAGTTCTTTATGGGTTAAAAAAAGTTCTCACTACCTCTAGCAAAGCCTATAGTACAATAGTTTTTTAGGTCCCTTCATTTTATTGTAGTTTGGATGTATACCCATTTCCTCTTCTTTGTGAGTTTGTTATAGCTACAATGCCATTTTGCACTTCAGTTCTAGTGGGAATTGGTGAGTTAGCTAGATTGTAGAACTTGTCCTTGTCTAGGAATAACTTCTCTGGTCCAATTCTTGATTCTATTTCTGGAATGTCATTAATCTAGTTTTTGGATTTGAGCCATAACTCCCTCTCTAGTGCCATTCTAGCATCATTTACTAAGCTAGATAGCCTGGTATCTCTTAATTTTTCCTATCATTCATCCTCCTTATTCACCACCTTTTGTGCATGCCTTTTCTCTCTCTCTCACACCACATAGAAAAAGCATATAGCAATCTACTTTCATGGCAGTTGAAGCTTATCACTATAATCTCTTCCCTTCTTAGTTACTCACTAACAAGTACTACATAAAATATCTCTTCCTTCTTTTCTCTCTATTTTATGGGTTTTTCAAGTTTTATCATTTGGAGTGTTTTCAACATTCTATCTAACATGATTTCGTATTTGTATTCAATTTTGACTGAGAAATCACCAAACCCAATTTTTGCTACTAACTCATGCTCTGCCTACAACCAAGGTGGATTCTGTCTTGCCCTTTTATCAATCTTTGGTTCCTGTATGTGATCCAATTGCTTCAACAAAAAGGTCAATGAATAAAGCTGATTATAGTCTTTCCTACCATATCCAACCACCTCATATATTTTTGTTTCTCTTCAATAATAATAAGATAAATGTTCTGTACTAGTACTACATTCTTATACATATGGCAATTTATCATGATTGAATGCATGTTTTAGCTACAAACCACAACACTAAACTAGTGTAGAAAATAAGTTTAAGTAAGCCAAGCTTAAGAAGATGTCAGCCACAAAACCCAAATGAAAAAAAAAAGAAAACAACAAATACTCAGTAGCAAGCAAAGATACATCGATCAATATTTGAAATTTAAGTAGAAAAAATGGAATATGAACTAGCAAAGATACTAGGAAACAAAGGATGCAAATGGGAGGAAGCTAGACCAGATAAGAAACCACCAGCCATAGCCTAGCCAATAAAGGAAGTAGATCGGAGGAAGAAGGACCAAAACCAGCAAGTAGAGGAAGCAGATTGAATGAAACAGGACCACAATTAGGATTAAGGAGCAGCATAAGGAAGGAGGAGGACACAACATGTAGCATGCGGAGAAGCAGTTAGAGGAGGCAACAGGAAGATAAATGGAATGGCGAGGAAGAAGTAGCTTGGTAAGCCCTGAAACAATCTACAATAGACCAACAGTAAGTGAATGAGCTTAGGACAAAGAAGTAGCTCGTGATGCAAAATCAGTTAGTTTTTTGCCCATTTTCTGCACATAAATGGGAAAAAAATTTGGTGTAAGACCTAAAGCACTTTCTCTAGCCATTTTCTTTTTTACTCCTTTTCCACCCTCAACCAAGCATGAGCAAATCTGGTTTTCCACCCAACTTTTCTGCAAAACTTTTCTTTCCTCGCCTTTTCCATGCAGTCAAGCAGAGGGTTAGAGTGATTGAAACATGCATAAGCCTATTCCACAAATTTGCATTAATCAAACTCACAAGTAAGATGCATAGTGATCATTCTAGCATCAAACAAGCAAAGAATCCACATGTTACATCATTTCCATACATCATACTACTAAAACTTTCATTTAAGGTTTTTCATCTAAATTTTTGTTATTGCTTGCCCCTACTCTTCTTAAGAGGCTAAAACTCCTAAAATGCAAGCAAACAAAATTTTCTCCTATTTTACCCAAGAGTGGCTAAAACATACATAGTATTTTCTTTGGACTTTTAGTAACCCAATCATAGATTTTGTTCACATAATACTTAAACAAATATTCTTGAAACAAAAGAGTGACATGGAAACAAATTTTTAAGTCTTACTTTACCATAGGACCCTAGCTAAGCATTTATCTTGAAATTTTGAGCCATGCTTCCTATATTTCCTTCTACAGTTTGAAACTACCAAGGATTAGAGAAAACAAACTTTTCTTCCCATTTTACCTCTAAGTGGCTGAAACCACTCTACTTTTAGTTAAGTGGGTTTTATTCAAGTTTTAGCTTGCAAAACCTACATGCATGCATTTCAAACTCATAGATTTTACATTTTCTTTAAGAAACCTTACATGCATGTCAAAAAAACACCTTAGATGAAGATGGTGAATCAAAAGCTATCACATTTCTCTATAAAACCCAATCTGATCAACTAAGCACTATATAGGATTTAAGTGAGTGATTAGGAAGACACAAAAGTGAGAGTGTAGAAAGAGTATCCACCTTGATGTGGTTGGGTTGAGAGGATGAAGAGTGGAATTGATCTTTTTAGAAAATAAAATGATTCAAGATTAAAAATTACTCTTAAAATGAAAATGAAAGATTGAAGAGCATAAACCAAGAAGATATGGGGGCATGAGGGTTCGACACTCACCAAAAGTTGAAAGAGTTCTTTGATGTAAGATGAGGTGGGTGTTTTGAGTAAGAGGGAATGAAAGACTTCCTCTCCCATTTTTAAGCTTAATGTCATGAGCTAGGAGGCTGTGAGAGAGAGTTTCAAGTAAGTTGTTAGAGAAAAGAATGAATGATGATTGGTTTTTAGTGTTTAGAAGAGTGTTAGGCATTTATGATGGCTTATTTCCCCTCCCACATGGCACACACAAACATTAGGTGATGGTGGTGCTTTATCTCCATCCTATTGGTGAGTTATCTTGTGTGGATGATGCCATTGTCTTTTGCTAGCCCAATTCCCCCTTTGGGCCAAAAACCCTAGCCCAATCATGTAAATTTAATTTCTTATTCATTTACATTGGGTATTAGGATAATAAGTAAATTTAAAATTGAAAATTTGGATTCACATGGCATAATCATTACATATTATATCTACTTTTCTACCTAAACAAGGAAGGCTAGTTTATTGGTTAATATGCTTTCTAGGCAATCATGCCCTTGCTATCCATGCATTAGCCTTTTTTAAACTGGCTTTATCCACATAAGCTTACCAAAGAGCTGTGTGGAAGTGTGCTCCCTTGTTTAAGGGAGAGAGATCCATGACACCACCTCCCATAAGGGTGCCAACTTGGGCCTCCCTTATAGGCCCATTTTCTACCCTTTTTTTGTGACATGGCTTAATACCCTTTTTAGCCCAAATTTTCCTAAGCCATGTTAAAAAATGCAACGAGGGTATTATTTTGGGCTTCAAGCGCAATGCTTTTATTGTTCCCCTATTTAATTTTCCTTCACTTAACCTATTTACCTGAGAAATAATTTATAATTACCTTGGAAAAATATTGCTTTTCCAAATTTGAAAATTCTAAGAAAATGGGAAAGAAATTACTAGTTTCCCATGGACATTTTTCCTACTAATTTTTTTTCTTAAAATGAGATAATGAAGATTGTAAAACCAATAAAAATTTGCTTACATTTGTGGTGTTACATATATAGTCTAATCTATTATCCCACATTAGCAGCATCCTTACCAATTGCTAACCTACCAACCTTATGCACTCTTGGATTGTTCTACCCTTACCTGCAACTTTATGTAAAGATTCTAGATATACTCTAATCTGAATTTGATTTAAGCACTTTGCATACACAATCTCTAGGGTCACCTACTAACTAAAGTATTAGAGCATCCTTCAACAATTGAGCATTATTGTCACCTAAGTTTTTGTCTTTTGTAAATGGTTCCCACCACTACTCTAAGTGAAGCAATCATCATAGTCCATAATTTGATTCTCTAGTTTTACCTAATGATAATTGTATCAAATGGCTGAGAACTAGAAATATAAGGCTTAATTACAATTCTAGTTTCCTACTATACAAATTAGTCTCATTTGATCTCTCCTTAATTATACTATTCTATTTTGTTTTCTCTAGTATACAAAATTGATCAAATCGATTCCAAATTAATAAGTTCTATTGAATTAAAGGAAAAAAAAATCTAAGTTGGCACATAAATGTTCAACAAGGATCTAACTTGCTAATAATTGGAAAAGAAATTAGCATGATTACTTGCCATGTAATAAAATATGCAAATCAAATGACCTACTCAAGGTAAAACAAAATCATTAGTTTCATCATAAACATCACGTGACTCATTAATTTCCTTTCCAATGAATGCCAACCTATGTTGGTCCCAATAGTGATATAACAAATCAATAGATCTTTCCCTTATTTCGGTTAAGAAATTTATATACTCTTTATTATAGACAGGATTCTAAAAGAATGTAACAATACTATTAATTTTAATTTGAGTAAGTAAATGGTTTATTTCAATTAGCACAACAGAAGACTTTATAGTTCAAAATTTATAATAGATTAACAAAGATTGCAAAAGTGATGTATAAACCAGAATTCACATTAACAAAATTATAATATTTAATACTGTAGAAAATCAAAAATATAAAATTCATGATTAAGCAAGAATATAAATGCAGAAATTAAAGAATTGAGATACAGATTTTTAAAGTAGTTCAACTTGAATTGAAACAACAATTCAAGTCTACTCCATTGGATCAATACTCAATCGCATGATTATTTTTATTAACTAAACATAAGAATTTATCAAGGCTCCTATTAACCAGTTTTATAACAAGAAATTAATAGGCTTATGTAATACCTAAGATAAAAAAATTCTAAATTTAACCTAACTATGATCAATCTCACAACTAAGAAGATTTAACTAGAATTCAATGCACCTACTATAAATTGCAATCAACCTTATAATTTTAAAAGGATGCATAGGGAAAATTAACCTTTTCCTTTGTGTTATATGAGAAATCTGGATTTACCCTGATGAACCAGCGAATGGTCCAAGTGCGGCAAGGCTCTAGCTCAAGCAATAGTCAGAACGTCAAGTTTCTAGCTCGTATCGCATAGTGACTTCCTCAGCTTGAGCTCGTTCCTAATGTAGCGAGCTCAACCTCACTATCCCAAAGACAAACACTCTTCCAGACCGAAGGAATTGGCCAGCGAGGTGCAATCAACGACCTGAGAGCTCACTGAGCAGAAGACTAACACATGTATTTCCCAACAGATAGGCAGGCCCACCTGTTGGAGGCAATCTGCAGTAGCCGAATTACAAGATTTAGTCTGTCTGTATTGTCTTGTACAGTAAATACTTGATGTAATAGATTTACTGCATGTAAAATTATAATTGTAACCTCCTCTCCTCTATAAATACAGGAAGGGGATGAATGTTAAAAGGAACAGATGCAGATATACTGAAACTCTGTTGAAATATCCTCATATCAATACATTATTGTGGATGTAGGGTCTGGTTCTATCCGAATTTGGCCAAACCATGTTAAAAGCTATGTTCTTCCCACTGCTCTTCCCTTCTTCTTGATTTTCTTTGCTTATTTTTTGCCTTAAAACTAGATTACAACTTGAGATACCCAAAGAATCCCCTATTAGCCAGAGTTTGAATCAGAACCAGATTCCACCATCAACACTTTGTATCTAGATTTCTAACCTTAGAAATCTTAAAGAATAAAGCAAGATAGAGTAATACAAACAGTGAAATTGAGATGTGAATCTCAATTCTCTATGCAGAAACCACTTTCTAATTGCTTAAGATTTGTTAGAATTATTGAATCCAAGTGAGATAGAAATAACAGATGAAAGCTCTAGGTTTTTCTCAGTTTTTGTAGCAGTGTATTCTGTGTAGTTGTGTTTTGAAAGTATCTAGTCTATTTACAGTTGAGTTAGAAAATAACTAATTTTTTGTGCTTGAATTGATTCATGACAGTTATAACAAACTTCTAACTGACTAATCGATTTGTAAATCAATTTAGATCATCTTAAAATTCATCTATGAATCAAGTAATGAATCGATTTATATAGTTTTGAAAACAAATTTTAAATTGATTATAGAATTAATTTGAGTGTGTTTCACAAGTTTTTAATATGAATCGATTCTTGAATTGATTCACATAGTGAAAAATAATTTTTTCAAAATTTTGACTTGTGAAAGAATATGTGGAAAATTTGTTTGAAAAACTCGTTTTATGAATTTGTTTTACCTCACTGTATGTTATTTTTTAGAAAACATACTTGAGTAATTTAAAAGTAATTTGTTTAACAAAAGATCCTAAAAAAATGAAATAAAAGCTTAGTACTAAAGTAGATCTTTTACTCATGACTTTGATCAACTTTGAATATTGCAAAATAGAGAAACACTAAAAAATAAAGTTAGCTTATAATAATGATTAAAGTGTTTTTGAATCAAAAATATTTTTCAATCATCAAAATTGAAAAGAAAGTGTAGCTAGGATAACCTAGGCTAACAACCTAGAGCCTTATTACAACTTTGTGTATTAACTAGAATTTTGCCTTCAATTTGACATAAGTTACTAAGGTTGGCCAAATTGATCCAATTTGTATTTTAGAGGAACAAAAATAGAATATTGCATTTAATGGGACCAAATACAATCGTATATTAGGGAATCAAAATTAAAATTAAGCCAAATAATAAAAAGTTGCTAGGTGAATTGAATTTTGAAGCCAATCAGAAAATATTTTTTTATTTTACCTTTTCTGTGTTCATATAATATTTATAACATTTTTATACCCTTTTTAGTGATATAAACTCAAAAATAATTCTTTTAAACATTTAAATAAAAAATTTTCAAGAAAATTCTTGTAGATAAATATTGCCAAAGACAAAATCATTTTTGTAAATAGTCTAACTATTTATAACATAAATTTGTAAAAAGTGTACCAAACATATTATATTGTAACATCCCAAAATTTAAACAATTATAGTAGGGAAAACTAAGCTTCTAAAAGACTAAAACTTAGAAATATCACTATGTGAAGATCTAATAGGTTAAATAATAGCTCTAGTTACATTGGAAAAACCTGAGAATATTCCTATAAACACGAGATGATCATAGAAAGATAATAGAATATTTACACTCAGGTAGAAAACAAAAGGTGATGAAACAAAATTTATACTCTTGTAATATCAAGAAGAGCTTTAGTTTAGAATTAAAAGGAAACATACCATAATGTAAGGATTTTTTGGAAACGGGAGAAAATGATCTAATTTCTTATGAAATTGGATGTCAATATGACATCATTTGGTCAATGTTTAGAGGTTAGAAAAACTTAAGAAAATGATAAGTAATTATATTATAAATGTGTTATCCTATCATGAAAAAATAATTGATAAATGTAGAGCCAATAGCCCAAAATGGCCATGGCCTAGCTAAGGGTCTTAAGTAAGAAAACCAATTTTCCCTCTCTACATATCTATAAATAGTAAGGTATGAGTTCCAATTAGAGTAATTGAATACTTTTGTTTCACTTGAATACTTTCTAACTTTAGCATTGAAGGGACTTTAGTGGTTACAACCAATTAAGCTTTTGTGAAGTTGACTTCCTGCCACCGCTTTTAGCCTTTGGAGATCAGAGCATTTATCAATTGGTGCCATCTATGATTTGATGACCTACACTATACAATTTTCAAATTAGTCAAATCATTATACATCATGAGTTTTGTTTGCATCTTTGTTTCTAATTTGATCACATATACTCTTTGATCTACAACATTTCATTTTGTTGATGATGATATCATATAAATCTTACATAATTTTGCTTTTGTATCTTGTAGCTTCTAATCTTCTTCAATTTTGCTTATTTCAGCCATATGTTGCTTCATCCTAAGCTCCAACTACATTATATGCAATACTTCTATTTAAAGATCGATCAAGTTACTATGGACAATGTTCACTCATTAAATGCAGGTTGAACAAGTTCACTATTTGCTAAATTATTTGTTATAGTTTGAATGTTTAGCATCATAATTCTCAATTTGAAATTGTTCAATTGTGACAATAAATTAATGGTATCATATTCTTTCTTACTTGCCCCTAGCAATGATAATTATTTGTGAATCTATTCAAATTATATAAATCTTGCCATTTAATAGTGCCTAATTCCATTTTTTCAATTTTTGAAACTTATAGAGAATATATAAGATTGAACAAGATCATGAATGACAATCACCATTGAGATCATGAGTTAGTAATAGGAGCCATACCTTCATTGATTAACTAAAGAGAATATGGAGGACTAACCCAAGGATCATCAAGAAACTTTGCAAGCTCCAAGTGGACCTGTGACAAGGGCAAGGGCCAAGAAGATGGGAGAAGCAATCCAAAGACTTTGTCATGCATTTTGGAGTGCACAAGAGGGGCATTGGTTCAAAGGTCATGTGCTTGGAGGCTTTGCTATCAATTTGAGAGTCGAATAACGAGCTATTTTTGGGAGGCCTTGCAGTCGACTATTTGGGATAGCCATATGCTGTCACCTTTAAGCATTTTTGTACATATTTTTAGGCTATTATTTTGTATTATGTTATGGGCTACCTTTAACCTTGTTATGGCTTTGTTTTGGGGTTGTTTGGCCCTCTTATTTTCCTCATTTTTCTGGTTGAATTAAAACTTAGATTTGTTTTACTTGTGGGCTGTGTTGAGGCCTATATTTTTAGCTAGATGGTTAATGTGTTTCAGCGTGCATGTTTTGGCTAATGAGCTAGCCATGTTTTGGACCAAATTAGCTTATTTATTTGGCTATTTGGATGGATGTTTAGTTAAGCTTGTTTAGGACTTATAATCTAGCCCATAATTAAGCCTAATTGCTATAAGGAAAGGCATGTTTCCCTCACCATTCAGATTTGATGAATTTGATAATTAAAGAGTGTTTCTTCTTGTAAGAGTTGCTTTCCTAGTGTTCTTGTAGAACTTGAAGACTTATCAAAGATATTGCTCTTTGTGGCATCTAATTTCATCACTTATCACTCTTTTTCTTCCTATTTAGAGTGTGGCATGAATATCATTATTTTTCCTTTCAATTTTGGTGTTGAATTTGTTGAATTATAGATAGATCCATGAACATATCCATGGGAGTTCACATCAGTTTTGTATCAGAGCTCTAGCTCTTCCAATTCAGGCGATATCTCTTCAATATTTCCTTATTTATGCTTCAATTTTCCTTCCAATTTTGTGCTTTATGCCTTTTAAATTTTTGTGTACATTTTTTTACCTCAATTACTTGATTAATTGATGTCTAATTAAGGACAATTTGTTGCTGAACTTTTTGCCTAATTTGTGTCAATTTCTGCTTATTGTTTGCTTCAATTTTTCTTCATTTTCTACCTCAATTTTGTGCAGAAAAATTTTGTGATTTAGTTGCACACTAAGTGTTTGATGTTAGCCTTGTTTGAGCAAAATTTCTCTACTATTTTTGTTTATTTCTATTTCATTTCCTTACTTGTCTTGTTAAAGGTCTTGCTAAAAATTCTGCAAAATTGTCTTTGCTTTCTTCGTTGAATTCTAAGTGTTTGTCGATTTATTTGAATGTCTTTTACTGTGTCCTTGTGTGTCCATTAGTGTGGGATTGAATTACACTTTATTTGGTGTGATTTGGTTCCTTTTCTCCTAACAATTGCAATAAGTTTAGCATGTTGTCCTTGCATCCCCTGTTTAGCCAAAACTTTGAGTCTAATTTCTCCAAAAAAATTTATGCTATCTTAGCTTAATTTTGATTGTGTTTTGTACCATAGATATATTCATTTTGAGTACACATAATGAGAAATTGTTTTGTACTAATTGTGATTGAATTTAGGTGTCTTTGGGTTGCTCAGAATTGTGCTAAGTGTTGGAAAATAAAAAAAAAATTCTGCATAGCAAGAAAGAAGTGTTGAGAAAAACAAAAGAAAGGAAAAGAAATAATAGAGGAAAGGAAAAATGAAAGAAAAGAAAAGTGTGGAAAGGAAAAGCAACCAAAGAAATAAAGAAAAACCAAAAGGAAACAAAGGAAAGAGCAAAAGAAAAAGTTCCAAAACAAGAAAAGCAAGTGTTGTCCAACAAAGAAAATTTTTTTTGCAACCTTTTGAGCTACATTCAAGCCAAAATACGTGTCTATTTTGAGTCAAATTCTATTGTATTCAACTTGAATATGCTTTTATTAGATTACATGATCAAAATACAAGCTTAGAATTCAAAATGTGGTGCAATTGTTTGATATTTTCCCCTATTTTTCTTTAGAATACCCTGAAAATTTTCTACCACAGCCTAAAATTTTTGTGTTAGCCAAAACTTGTTGTGTCTTTGCCATTTCATTCCTTGTGCTATCTTTGTCCATTCCTTTCTTCTTTGTTCTTGTTGGTTTATCCACATTTTAGTGATTTGAGTGTTATGTGATTTTGATTGTCACATCTTGTAAACTCCAAGATTTATCACTTAGTTCTCAAAGGACTTAAAAGAAAGGACTACAATAGTAAAAGGCAAAGTGTATTGTGAGCACAATAGAGGGAAAATGCCTCATTGTGTAAACAAAACATGAGTAGAGTGATCAAAAACATTTGTGAGGGTGTGATTTGTGAGGTCCATATTTTCTTAACATTTATTTTGTAGAATTTATTTCTTGCTCAAAGATGAAAGATGGAGGATCACAATTAAATGAAGTCATGTTCATGTTTACTCTTAGAGCTATGCAACAATAGTTTGAAAGAGTGAATATGAAGATTGATGGGCTTGGTGAAAGAATCACAAATGCGAAGAATAGTAAACATTTCCATGAGAGAAGAACTAGAAGAACTCATAAGCAAATTGGAAGCATTGAAGGGGATTGGAGAGTTGAAAGAGAATAAGAGGAGTTGTCCACTTCTCCATATGAAACTAAGAGGAGTGAAAGAAGAAGGGATAGAAGCACCTTGGGTAGAAGACGTGAGAGACCTAGAAGAGAAAGGGTTGATTCAAATCTTCACAATATCAAGATGACAATCCTATCTTTCCAAGGCAAGAGTGATCTAGAAGCCTACCTTGAGTAGGAGAAAAAGGCTGAGCCAGTCTTTAATTATCATAACTATTTAGAAGAGAAAAAGGTAAATTGGTTATTGTGGAATTCATTGATTATATTATCATTTGTTGGGATCAACTTGTGCAAAGTATAAGGAACTTAGAAAGACCTGTGGCAATTTGGGAAGAGTTTAAGACCATCATGGGAAAGAGATTTGTCACTTCACACTATTATAAAGAGTTGTATTAAAAGCTGTAGGGCCTCACTCAAGGTTATAAAAGTGTTGAGAAATATCATAAAGAGATGGGGGTAGCAATGATAAGAGCCAATGTGGAAGAGGATAGAAAGGTTACCATGGCACAATTTTTGCATGGCTTGAACTGTGACATTGCTAACATAGTGAAGCTTCAACACTATGTGGAACTTGAAGATATAGTATACATGGCAATGAAGGTAGAGAGGCAATTCAAGAGAAAGACTTTTTCCAAGGTTACACATCAATCAAGTTCATCTTGGAAGACTAGTTAGGATAAAACAAATGAATCAAGAGACTTCAAGGCTACCAAGAAGACTATGGTCAAAACTTCTTCAAAGCCAAAAGGTGAAGATTCAAGAGGCAAAGGCAAAATGGAGGTACCATAAAAGCAAAGAAACATCAAATGCTTTAAATGTTTGGAGCATGACCATTATGCTTATGAATGCCCTAACAAAAGGGTCATGACCATGAAAGCCAATGGAGAGTTGGAATCGACTAGTAAGCATGAAAAGGAGGAAGAAAGTTCTAATTCAAGTAGTGAAGAGAGCAATGGTGTATTTGATGTGGCAGTTGAAGGAGAAACACTAGTTGTGAGGAAAATTTTGAGTACCTAAACCAAGGAGGGAGATGAAAAGCAAAGAGAGAACATCTTCCACACTAGATGCCATGTCATGGGAAAAGTTTGTAATGTGATCCTAGATAAGGGAAGTTATGCAAATGTTGCTAACATGATTATGGTGGAAAAATTAGCCTTTCCTACCTAAAGTCATCCCATTCCTTGCAAGCTTCAATGGTTAAATGAAAGTGGAGAGGTAAAGGTAACAAAACAAGTGCTAGTATTCTTTTCTATAGGAAGGTATCAAGATGAAATTATATGTGATGTTGTTCCTATGTAAGGTGCCCATTTATTGCTTGGCAGACCATGGCAATTTGATAGACATATCATGCATGATGGCCACTTAAATCGATATAGCTTTAAAATGGACAACAAAACCATCACTCTTGTACCCCTCACCCTCAAGCAAATCTTAGAAGATCAAATAAAAAGAGAGAAGAAAATGAGTGGAGAACAAAAGAACAAGAGTGAAGAAAAATAGTGAAAAAATGACAAAAGTGAGTAGAGAGAAGTGGGAAAATAAGAGAATAAGAGATGGAGTGTTTTTGCCAAGACTGGTGACATTAAGTAAGCCATGTATATGGATCAGCCTAAGCTAGTTTTGATGTGTAAGGGTGTTGTTTTAAATGATAATTTTGATATTAATGTTTTACTTAGTTTCATTGAGTCTATTTTGTAGGAATATCAAGAGTTGTTCCCCAAGGAAGTCCCTCATAGCTTTCCTCCTATAAAGGAAATAGAGCATCAAATTGATTTCATTCTTGGAGCCTCCATTCCAAACCAGCCAGCATATAGAACTAGCTTCAAATAGGCCAAAGAAATTCAAAGATAAGTGGAGGAGCTCATGACAAAAGACTGTATTAGGGATAGCATGAGTCCTTGTGTGGTTCCCATTTTACTTGTGCCTAAAAAGGATGGATCATGGAGGATGTGTATTGATTGGCACCCAATCAACAAAATCACTATAAAGTGTAGACATCCTATCCCTAGGCTTGACGATATATTGGATGAATCGCATGGTTCTTGTGTGTTCTAAAATATTGATTTAAAACATGGTTATCATCATATTTAGATGAGATTGGGTGATGAACGGAAAACCACATTTAAAACTAAGCATGGTTTGTATGAGTGGTTAGGTATGCCTTTTTGTTTGACTAATGCCTCTAATATGTTTATGAGATTAATGAAGCATGTCTTATGTGCTTTTATAGGAAAATTTGTGATTGTCTATTTTGATGATATTCTTATTTATAACAATAGTGAACATGAGCATGTTAAGCATTTGAGATATGTTTTGCAATGTTTGAAAAATAAAAAATTGTATGCCAACTTTGATAAATGTTCTTTTTACTTAAAGAAAATTAATTTATTGGGTTATATGGTGAGTGGCACTGACATTGAAATAGATGAGGAAAAACTGAAAGCCATTAAAGAATAGCCAATTCCCAAAACCATGAGTGAAGTGAGGTGCTTTCATGGGTTAGCTAGCTTCTATAGGCAATTTGTGAGAGATTTTAGCACCATAGCTACCCCATTGACTGAATTGGTTAAGAATGTGGGATTCAAATGGGAAAATGAGCAAAAGCAAGCATTTAATTTGTTGAAAGAAAAATTAACTTTAACCCCTTTGCTTGTTGCACCCAAAATTTCAAAACCTTTTAAAATTGAATGTGATACTTTGGGACTTCATATTTGAGATGTTTTGATGTACGAAAAACATCTCATAGCATTCTTTAGTTGAAAGCTTAATGGTGCAGTCCTTAACCTAACATATGACAAAGAGCTCTATACTTTGGTTCGGGCTTTGGAGACTTGGCAACATTACCTTTGGCTAAAAGAATTTGTTAACTATACTGACCATGAATTCTTGAAGCATTTGAAGGGTCAAGGGAAGCTGAATTGTAGGCATGCAAAATGGATGGAATTCATTGAGACATTCCTTTACACCATCAAATACAAACAAGGTAAAGAGAATGTGATAATCGATGCCCTTTCTCACAAGTATACTCTCATCTCCACTATGCATGCTAAATTGTTGGGTTTTGAACACATCAAAGATTTGTGTCTTGGTGATCATGACTTTGCTAGTGTGTTTAATGCTTGTGAGAAAGTTACTTTTGGAAAGTATTTTTGGTAGGATTGTTACCTTTTTAAGAGAAATCAATTGTGTGTGCCTAAGAGTTCTTTAAAGGTATTGCTTGTTAAAGAAGCACATAGGGGGATTAATGGGATATTTTGGTATTGCTAAAACTTTGTCTATCTTGCAAGAACATTTTTATTAACTAGGAATGAAGCATAATGTAGAAAAACTTTGTGAAAATTGTATCACTTGTAAAGAAGCTAAATCTAGAGTCATGCATCATAGCCTTTATACCCAACTCCCTATTCCAAGTGAACCTTGGGTGGACATTTTCATGGATTTTGTACTTAGTTTGCCACGGTTGAACAAGGAGAAGGATTATATTTTGTTATGGTTGATAGATTCTCAAAAATGGCTCACTTTATTCCATGCAACAAAATTGATGATGCTACACATGTGGCGGATTTGTTCTTTAGAGAGGTTGTGAGACTGCATGGAGTGCCTAGGACCATTATTTTAGATAGGGATGTGAAGTTCTTTAGCTGCTTTTGAAAGGTCCTTTGGAGTAAGTTAGGGATAAAATTGTTGTTTTCTACCACTTATCATCCCCAAATCAATGGACAAATCAAAGTAGTTAATAGAACTCTATCTATGTTGTTGAGATCTATCATTTAAAAGAATTTAAAGAATTGGGAATAATGTTTGCCTCATGTAGATTTTGCGTACAATAGGAACATATACTATGCCACCTAACATTCCCCTTTTGAAATTATGTATAGTTTTAATCCTCTAACTCTTTTAGACTTGTTGCCTTTATCAATTGAGGAGTGTGCTAGTCTTGATGGGAAAAAGAAGGCCGAACAATTGAAGAAACTATATGAGCAAGTGAGGAAGAACATAGAAAAGAAAATGGAGCAATACACTCAACAAGCCAATAAGGGCTAAAAGAGAATGGTGTTTGAGCTAGGTGATTGGATGTGGTTACACATAGGAAAAGAGAGGTTTCCGACTCAAAGAAAGACAAAGCTTAATCAAAGAGGATATGGACCTTTCCAAGTGGTGGCAAGAATAAATGCCAATGCATGCCAGTTGGATCTTCTAGGTGATTTTAATATTAGTGCTACATTTAATGTTGTTGACCTTTCTCCTTTTTGATGTAGGTTTAGACTTCAGGTTGAATCCTTTTAAGGAAGAGGAAGTGATGAGAACATGGAGTACCAACCCAAAGATCATTAAGAAGTTTTGCAAGTTCCAAAACTCCCATCAATGAAGCACTAACACTTTATACGTACATTAAAAAGATAATTTTACAAAACTTACTTCATCTTCTCCACAAAAAGTTCATTCACTAAAAATATACAAATAGAGTTGTTGCTCAAACAAAATATAGGCTTGATACAGAACTCCAAAACCAAACTGTGCCAAAACTTCTTTAACCAATCTAAACGCAATACCAAAACCAAGTAGAACTTGAATTAGAACCTAAAACCCAATGCAACCAGACTTTAATACCACTTGTTAAGAAATTTCTATGCGGAAGCACTTTAGTAGAGCTCAAGATTAAAGAAGCAACCAATAGCAAAAGAAACATATATATATATATAATGTGGTTAAGCTTTTAGCTTACTTTATAGGCAAAGATAAAAAACAAATTCACTTAGGAATCAAAGAAAGAATATAAAGTGTTTAATCACTCTTAAATCCATATCCTATAATGCCCCAAAATCTTAAATAATATGAACTTGGGTAATTTCTCATCTCTATGAATGAAATGAGCACATGTAACTAGATAAATTTGAATTTTTATAACCTCACTCGTGAGGAAGAAAATTTCATTAAGGGATTCTAGACTTCTAGAAAAATTCCATGAGCAAAATGTTAATTTTGCTAACCACGTGCCACACTTAAGGTATTGAGGAATATTCTTTATAATTTATACACTTATTTACTCATTATTTATTCATTTACTTATTTATCCATGTGTGTGTTTAAGTATGCTCAAAAGTGGAACTTGGGCATTTGCTTGACTAATTCCAAAATTTATTTTGGAATTCATATAATTAGGGTATTAGGATTTTAGGAAAAATTAGTTCATGTAGGCAAGGACTTTGGGTGTGATAATTGTGTAGATATGATCTTGATTTTTATTCATTCCTGAAGAAATTTGATAATTTACATGGGCTTTATAGAGAGGGGAAAAACATTAGCCTACTTGACCCATTAGAGTATAAATGGGCCTTTGGTTCCAAAGAGAAGGAAACTAGAAGAAGAACACTTGTATAGTTGAGTGTGGACTTTGGGCCCTTAAGCAAGTGAGTAAACAAAAAAAAAATGAAGTAAAGAGGCCTAATTTGACTTCCATAGTGAAGTAAGCTATAGACCATCCTTGGAATAGGCTAACCCATTTGCAACCCTATACGTTTAAAATAAGAAAGTTCGCAAAGAAATATTTAGGTGATAAGAGGATTGATATCCCATCAATGGGAGCCCCTTTAGGGCATAGGTAGGTTTAAGAGGATAAGAAACTTTCCACCACTACATGGTAAGGGAGCATTTATGACAGAGAAATTCACTCCTAATGAGGAGAGGTGTCATGTAATTAAAGAAAGGGGAAAGGCTTGTCTTCAATCATTTCCTACTTGCATCTAAGCCTTGCAAAGCAAGCTCCTCTCCTCTCTAAGGTTTGGCCACCCCTAGAAATATGAGTACTCCACCTCATTCTTCTTCCTACCACTCAAACTCTTTTTCTCCCAAAAAAAAGAACTATAGAAACAAGCTCTCAAGTAAGTGCATTTTTTGTAATCTCCTCATTTCTTTCCACTCTTAGATCAATTTGCATGCTAAAAAGATTATTTAATTTTTCTTGTGTTTTACTATTGAAGGACTAAAACACTCTATTTCCTACTAAGCCCTCTTCACCCAAGGTGAGTACTATCTGTACAAATTTCACTTTGGTAGTCTTTTAACTCACCCATTAAATCTCATTTAGATTAGGTAGATGGAATGGCTTTATAATCAAGTGGAACCTTTGAAATGTTCTTTATAATATTCTAAAAATAATTTTATGAAAAATAACAAGCAACATGACCTAGTCTTGAAATATGGGTATTTATGAGTGGATATATTTAGAATGCTCTTTGCATGTTTGAAATCTTGAAAATGGAAACAAAAATCCCCACTTAAAAGATGATACATGTTTTGGCCATAGTGGAATTTTAGGTTTAATTTGGTGCAAATGGGATATATAGCATAGAAAGTGAGTCTTAGCATGATTTTTGCATGCTAAAAATTTCAAGAATGAAGAGCCCACTCTCTTAGAGGTAGTTTCGGCCACTTAAGAAAAAATTGTGGATATTTTAGCTGAATTTCAAACTAGCTTGATAACAAGCATGAATATGGCCTTGCATGTTAACATTATGAGCAAGAAAATCCATTGCTTTGAGGGGTATGGTTTGGCTACCTTGGGGAATGGGTGGAGGAAAATGAGATTTTTTGTCTAAGTGTGGCCCTAAGCTTCAACCCTAGGAGTTTAGAGCATGTTTGAAATTCAAAAATTTGTTTAAATAAGGTTATGATATAAAGATTGAACTTTTATGTACTTGCATGTTGACTTTAGCAACTATAGTTATATAAATTGCTTGAATGGTTGTTCTTGAACCATATATGAATGATATATGTAACTAGTGGAATGAATGATTAGAAATTTATGTAGAGGCATGGTTCGGCCACATAGGGATTATGCATGTGAAACTTGTTTTAATTTATACATGCCTTATTTGATTAAGTATACTTGGTATGAAACTCTATAAGAACCAATGCATAAAATCTTGTATGTATAAATCAAGAAAATTTGAAAATGGGTATAAGTGGTTTGGCCATTCGGTGAGTGAAATGCAAGAATTAGGTGCTATGATTGCTAAATAGTCTTGTTGGACTTGTTATTATGAGTTTTATGTGCTAACAAGACGAATCCATGAATGCCTACCCTTGCATGAGTTGTTTTGTTATTAGGTCACTAATCCCTTGGTGTTTTGCGAAAGAGAAAACCTTCCCTTAAAATGGGCCTTATGGTTGAATGGGTGGGTCAAAAAGAGGCTAAAATGTTTCTTGATCTCTTATTTAACTTGCATAGTAGACCAAGTATTGGTTCATGTTATTTGATGGTAAGGTGATGCGGCATAGGCCTATTGAGCTCTAAATGGCTTTAGTAGCTTTATTGTTTAAATAAGCATATAGAGTCCAAATAATTAGTGTATGATAAAAGCCCACAATATTAGGCTTAGAAGTTACAAACTAAGGCCAAGATAAAATGGGGAAATATAGAAACAAATAGCTAGAATGGAATTGAATAAAATGAATCCAAATATACCCATATTGAGATTATAGGAAAGGCCATGAATATGGCAAGAGAAATGGAGGTAATATAAATGCATGCAAGTGCGTGCTATATAAATATGAGAAGAGATGGATAAGGTTGACCATGGGAGGAAAGATGGATAATATTAGCCCAAAAGTAATAAGGTAGAAAATATATGCTCATAAATGCATATGTTACGTATATTCTGAATTATTATGCTTAAATTACTTGATTGTTATGCATGAATATGAGAATGAGTATGGTTATGCATAAATATGAGTATGAGTGTGATTATAAGTAGATATGAGAATAAGTATGTGAATGAGTATGACTAGACATGACCACAATTATGTAATAATGAATATCAATCACACAAGTATGCATGAACAACTTATACACAATTGAAGTTATGCTATTACAAACATAATTAAAAGTAATACCTAAGAACAAAAGTGCTCATTAATTAAACTAAAACACTTCCTCCATATATGCTTGTACATAAAGTACAAAAGGGGAGAAAACACTTAAGACTACTAAGGTTATTATAGTACTTTTGTATGGAATTTACTCACAGTCTATATGACTTATCTTTGTTGAAATTTTTTAGGTACCACTCCATCTTGGCAGGATGTCGGTGTATGAAGACACTGACAACAACCGTAACTCATCTGATAGGGATCATTCACATCTTTGTCCACTCACTACAAAATTTTTGGGTTTTACCAGCGTTTTTTTACCAGCGTTTGTGGCAAACGCTGGCACAAAATTTATTTTTTAAATTAC
>JANHAO010000556.1:0-40197 GCA_026873985.1 Saraca asoca | reverse complement strand
AATGGATCCATTCAACTCAGATATCACAATAAAAACTAAGAGGAAAGGAAGAGAAATAACTCACAAATTGAATGCAGAAAGAAAGGAAGCCATCAATGAGCTGACAACACTAATTACCAATAGCCCAGCCATCCAACTTGCATCCTTCATGTGATGCCAGAGTAGTTAATGCAAAGAGAGATGTTAAGTAGCTAAAGATTAGATTGATGAGCTATTTAGAGGAGGAAAGGAAGTCAAGCCAAGTGAAGAAGAAAAATAAGCAGAGGCAAGGAGAACCAGGAAGAAGATAAGCATGGGCAGCGTGTCTAGTTGAAGACCGAAGTGGGTTTTGACTTTGTTGAGACAAAATAAAAAGAGAAATAAAAAGAAATATGAAAAAGAATAAGGAAAAAGAAAAGGAAAATTTATAATTTAACCCTAAAAGAAAATTTAATCATTCTTTTTTATACATATTTATTAACAATATTACTTATCAGCTAAAATTAAAAATAGATTATAATATATACATATTTAATTTCCATCACAGAAGATACACAATTTCACATAGTTAATTGTTGTTAGCAATCACAGTACAGATGGTGTCACAAATTCTCCCTCTCAAAAGAATTTACCTTTAAATTCTATAAGTAGGGTTATAACAAAAATGATACAAATATTTATTTTACCAACCATTAAAGGTCTAGTCCTAAAGACATTAGAATAAAAGGGTTCATGCCGATATACTATTCTAAAAGATACAGATATTTATCTTTCATGATTGATTGAGATTCCTAAGTCATCTCTTTTTTCCCATGATTTTTCCATAGGACTTTCATTGAAGGATATTCCTTGGAGTAAAGTTTTTTGATTTGTCGATCAATAATAGTTATAAGATGCTCCTTATAGCTTAGATGATTATCCAATTCAATTGGAACTTATGGAAAGATGTGAGACAGATTCGGGACATACTTTTTAAACATAGATACATGAAAAATCGGATGAATAACTTTAGAGGTAGATTTAACTTATAAGCCATGAAGCCTACTTTCATTACTATTGGAAATGGGCCTATGTATTGGGGACTTAGCTTTCCCTTCTTGCCAAATCTCACCACTCCTTTCATGGGTGATATTTTCAAAAATACTTAGTTACCCACTTAAAACTCCAAATCTCTTCTCCTCTTGTTTGCATATGACTTTTGACACTTCTGAGCAGTTATTAATTTTTCTCTGATAATCCTAACTTTCATATTTGCATCTTGAACCAAATTTGGGCCTAATAATCAAACCACCTGATGAGAGATCTACATTTTTTCCCATACAATGTCTTAAAAGGAGCCATTTGAATTGAAGAATGTTAACTATTGTTATAGCTAAATTCAATCAAAGGAAAATATTGCTCCCAAATACCCTTAAATTCCAATACACAAGCTCGAAGCATGTCTTCTATAACTTGAATTATTTTTTTGGATTATTCATCTATTTGAGAGTGGAAGGCTGTACTAAAGTGAAGTTATGTTCTCAAAGCCTCTTGAAAAAATCTCAAAAATTGACTTATGCACTAGGTACCCTGATCAGATATGATAGACAATGGGACACCATGAAAAGACACAATCTAATCCAAGAACAACTGAGCATATTGAGAAGCTAAATAAATAGTCTTTACTAAAAGAAAATAAGTAGTCTTTGTCAAAAGATCCATAATCACCCATATAGAATTATAGCCCTTTGGTGTCCTTGGCAGTCGAGTAAGGAAGTCCATGGTAACTCTTACCCATTTCCATTCAGGAATCTTTGAATTCTAGTGTAAGCTTGTGGGTCTCTTGTGTTCAGCCTTAATTTGTTGACATGTGAGACATAGGGAAACAAAATCCACTAGGTCATGTTTCATTCCTTCCCACCAATAACCTATCTTTAAATTTGGTACATCTTGTTACTACCTAGATGCATAGCATAGATGAAGAGTGGGCCATATGCATAAATTGTTGCCACAATTCATCAGCATTAGGCACCCAAATCTGACCATGATAAGATAAAGCTCCTTTTTCATCTCTTGTCAAATCTAAATTTGTTTTTTTCTTCATTTTATCAAGCAACCGATTTATATTCACATCCTAAAACCTATAAATCCATAATTTGATCAACAAGTGGAAATTGTACCTACACATATGCCAGAAGTATCCCAAGTACTGATATTTGTAATTTGATTCCACTAGTTTCCATCTTGTGTAACTCCTTAACGATTGGTCTTCATTGCACATCAATATAAGTGAGACTCTCTATTGACTTTCTACTCAATGCATTAACCACCATGTTGCCCTTGCTTAAATAATATAATATGGAGCAATCATAGTCCTTTACAAGTTCCATCCATTGACATTGCCTCATGTTCAAGTTTTTTTGCTCAAAAATATACTTCAAACTCTTATGATTAGTGTAAATCTCACAGGTCTTTCCATAAAGATAATGGTGCCAAATCTTCAATGCAAATACCACCATGGCCATCTCTAAATCATTAGTAGGATAATTTTGCTCATGTTTCTTGAGTTACCATGATGTATGTGCTATAACTTTACCATAATGTAGAACACCTGCAAGGCCTATTCTAGAGGCATTATAGTAAACTATATAGTTACCACCACTCGATAGTAATGCCAGCATTGGTGCCATGGTCAAACACACTTTAAGTTACTGAAAACTTGATTCACATAAATTAGACCACACAAATTTGACTTGTTTTTTAGTCAACTTGATCAAAGGAGTTGAAATTTAAGAGAAATCCTTCACAAAACGACCATAATACCTAGCCAAACTCAAAAAACTACAAATTTCAGTCACTGAGGTGGGTCTATACCAATTTTGAACTACTTCTATTTTCTCAGGATCTATACTGCTACCTTCTTTGGAAACCATATGTCCTAGAAAAGTCACATTGGACAACCAAAACTCACACTTTGAAAATTTAGCGTATAGCTAATGTTCTCTGAGAGTTTGCAAAACCATCATAAGATGTTGCTCATGTTCTTGGTCACTATGCGAATACACCAAGATATCATCAATGAACACAATTACAAATCAATCAAAGAATGATAAGAAAACTCTATTCATCATGTCTATAAAAGCTACTAGTGCATTTATCAATCCAAAACTCACACTTTGAAAATTTAGCATATAGCTAATGTTCTCTGAGAGTTTGCAAAACCATCCTAAGATGTTGCTTGTGTTCTTGGTCACTACACGAATACACCAAGATATCATTAATGAGCACAATTACAAATCAATCAAAGAAAGATGAGAAAACTCTATTCATCATGCCCATAAAAGCTACTAGTGCATTCATTAATCCAAAAGACATTACCAAAAATTCATAGTGTCCATATCAAGTGTGAAAAATGATTTTTGGAATGTCTTCCTTTCAAATTCACAACTAATGATGGCTTGAATGCAAATCAATATTGGAAAAGCATTAGACACCTTGGAATTGATCAAACAAGTCATCAATACTAGGCAAAGGATATTTATTTTTCACTGTGACTTTGTTTGACTGTCTATAATCAATACACAACCTCAAAGTTCCATCCTT
This sequence comes from Saraca asoca, assembly GCA_026873985.1. Lineage (NCBI taxonomy): Eukaryota > Viridiplantae > Streptophyta > Magnoliopsida > Fabales > Fabaceae > Saraca > Saraca asoca. The sequence continues at coordinate 36,636 of JANHAO010000556.1, read as the reverse complement.
CTTCTTCACAAATAACATTGGAGCTCCCCATGATGATGAGCTAAGCCAAATGAAACCTTTATCCACTAAGTCTTGTAACTATACTTGCAATTTAGTTGGCACTATCTGATATAGTGGAATGGAAATAGGATCAGTGCCTAGAGCATTGTTAATACAAAACTTAACTTCTCACTTTGGTGGTGTTCCAAGTAGCTCTTCAGGAAAAATATCTAGGAATTCTCAAACCAACAGTATATCTTTCACTTTTTATTCTAAATGTTCTGTATCCCTGCTATATGCTAAATAAGCCTCACATTCTTTCCTAATCATTTTTCTAGCACTTAAATAAAAAATAAGGTTAACATAAGTATCACTCCTATCTCCTTGATGTAGAATGGGATCTCTATCTAGTATACAAAAGCTAACTAGCTTATTATGATAATTCACACATGCATGAGGTGTTGATAACCAATCTATGCCCAAGATAACATAAAAAAATAACTATATCTAACACAATCAAATCAATCAGGAAAACAATTCCATGCACATCAATTCTACAAGAAGATGTCATATCACAAATAGTTAATGCCTGACCCAAAGGAATAGATACCAACAACGGTGATTTTAAAGGGAGTCAGGGTTTAACAAGTCATGCTACAAGATAAGTAGAGATCAATGAGTGAGTTACACCCAAACCAAATAATACATGAGGTTGAATAGAATCAACTGACAAAGTACCTGTAACTACCACATTGGAGGCCCATGTCCACTACCATAACCTATACTAGAAGGACCTCTACCTCCCCTTCTCCCACTAAACTCAAATGGTGGTGGTCTCATAAATGCTGCAAATTTCCTGACACACCCATGACCCTACTGTCAATAGGCGAGGCTATTTAATAAGGACAGTCTCTCACCATATAACCCATTTGACCACATCTAAAGTAAGCTTCTATTTCCCATTTACAAACACCTGAATGAATTTTTTTCATAATTTGTACATGGTCTTGGTGGCTCAACTCTAACTGAAGTGGGGTAACTGGAGCTACATCCTCCAAGAGGTCGATAACTCGTAGAGGTGACCTCTGTCGGTCTTCTACTCTAACTACTTCAACCTAGGGCCTTTAGTGGAAACTACATATCAAGCCTTTATGAAGGAGGTACACTAGAAGTTGAAGATGACTATTGTCTAGAATCTTCACTTGTACCATATTTTGATTTCTTTCTCGCACTACCTTGAGCCTCTCTTTCATTCTATAAACCTCACCTCTAATTCTATGGCTCTGTTATAAACTTACTTATACGTGGTTCCCTTGGAAACTTGAATAACATTGAAGTAATTTCATTAAGGCCATTAACAAATTTCCTATCCTTGTTCCTATCAATAGGGATCATATGTCTTAGGAACTAAAACAAATGGAGAAACTAGGCAGTATACTCAAAAATTGACAACCTTTTTTGCTTGAGATTGTTAAACTCCTATAATTTAGCATATCATTATCCTTTAGGAAAGAACTGTCATAGAAAAGTTGTATGGAATATCTCCTAAGTGTTTGTTATTTCCTCATATAATTTATAGCTCTCCCAACCTTGGTACCAATCCGTGGCGGATCAGTTGAGTTAAGATCCAACCAACCTCATAGCAACATCCTTTAGGCACTCAAGGACCCATCACAACCATTCAATCTGATCCAAAAATAAGAAAGGATCCACCAAAGACCCAATGCCTAAATAACAAGAAGGCTTGAGCTTTTGAAATTCTTGGAGGTAGTTTCCAAAGTTCATAGGCATTGACCCTGCAAGTGTGGATATGGTAATGGTAATTGTGTTTCTGGCCATCCTATTATTGTCTCTAAAGCCTTTGTTGAGTCAGTCTGTCTACAAATTCATTGATAGCTTTGGCAAATTTTTGGCCCACATCGAGGCATCCGAAGTAGAAGGACTAGCTAAAGCTCTAGAAGTAGAATAAGCATTTGTCTCATGTTGGAAAGTTTACGTCTACACTTCTTCACGTGCAAGCCTACCTTAGCCTCTAGCATGGCCCTGCCTCTAACTCTACCTCTACCTCTACCTTTATGTGGTGGTGGTGAAGGGGATGGTTCATGAGAAGCTTTCTCGGACACTTCTACAAATCAGTGTCCAATTTAAGCTAAAGATCTAGCCTTCAGCGACATCTCCCTGTTATCAAATAAAAGGATTATTTGGAGCAATATTCAGATTTTTATATATAGAAATGAAAGATTTAGGAATTCCAAAGATTTTTAACATATATCTTCGAGTGGGTATCAACATATCCTTATTCATGTTTCATGCTCCCAAGCGCACTAACACAAACTCAGTATGTCTATGCCTATTTGGTAGTTGGAAACCTTTATAGTATATGCTTGAACTATAGACCAAGCTCTAATACCAACATTATCACACCCCAAATTTGGTATGTGACCAAGGTAGAAAGTCACCTATAGTTAACTCTCTACAAGCCAAAACCATGCAGTAAAGCCCTTAATACTACATATCTCCTATATGGAGAGTGATTAGACAACTGAAAACTATGCAAGACAAGATAGCAAATTAAAACAACACCAACACACTTATTAAATGCTTTATCATATTTCTAACAAAAAATTTTCCTATTTTTCAGATCCTAAGCACTAAGCCAATAAAATAGCTGAGGGTTACACACCTTACTCAAGACATGTACAATCAACATAATGCAACTCAAGCCTAGAAATCATAATGTACACAAATTATTGGGCAACAATCATATATATCCACATCGAATGACTCAACCCTACCAACTGCCAAAATGTTACCAACAACATGTATCTATGCTCCACAAAAACAATCTACCAGTAAAGGAGCAGACTCAAGTCTAAATGGATCAGGATCAGTAGCGGAAGTGGCCTCAGGCTCTGAAAACATAAAAAAAAATAAAGTGGGTTTTTTAGAAATCTAATAAGGGAATAACTTTCCAGGACACAATAGTTAGTTACAAATCATTTTTAAATGCAATGTAGTATAACATACATATAATATATATATATATATATATATATATTAGCTTGTAAAACATCTTACAAATTGAAAGTTGTGGTTCATTAAGGAAGTCAAATTCAATAAATATATAAATCATCAAGTTAAAAAATGGTATAAGGATTAAAACTAAATGAAAATACATTCCCACCCTTTCTTGCTTTCTTAAATGAGTAAAATAAGAAGCAAAGTATAACATTTTAAAGAATACTTATCATAATATAAAATAAAAGAAAACATTAAAATCTTTCTTTTCTCTCAAATAATCAAATATTAAGAAAATTCAAAATTTCTATATACAATTGGAATCTAATGGCTAATTCCTAAAGGAAACCTTGCCTAACAAAAATCAGTCATCGTCATTCACCTTATTCTTACAATAGATATCATCTCCTTATTCCTCCAGTAGATTCAATTCTATTCACAAGTGCACTTGGGGGTTTTCTAAAAGAATTTCCAAAGGATCTAAATTTCAATTTCTCTATCAGGAAGGCTTAATACTAATATTTTTCATAAAATAAAGTTCATTCATAGGCCATAAAGATAAATTTCTTTATGATTCACATATCTTACAATTGACAATCAATCATTACATTTAAATAGCATTTTGTCAAACTTTAAAATTCCACTTTCAGTAGTTCACAATTTTCTTATATAGCACATATGGAACAATATTTGAAATTCATGATATTCTATAATATGCTTCAAATACAAGTTCACTTCTCGTACAAGTAAAAGTTAATTTCAAATTAATTTGAAATTAGAATATAGCAAGATAAGATTCCAAAGTTTAAAGAAAAATGACCGAAATCATGATACACAAATGTTTTAATTTTTTATGTAAGTAACTAGTGAAAACTTAAATTACTAGAAAACATAGCATATTATAGTTTCTCAAATTAAAAGAGGAAATAGAATCTTTTGAATAATAACTAAGAAAAAGGGAGTAAATTATCCACTCACCTTTAAAGGTAGCAAGATAACTTCATATTGTATTCTTGAAACACAACTTTTCAAAATAGCATATCCAACTAGTTCATCAAAACCTAATAACCAATAATCATCAATTATCTCTTACAATAAGTTTCTAATTTGAAATAAAATCTCTTAATCACTAAAATCTAATTTTAGAGCAAAAGAAAATTAGGTTGGAAAATAGTACAAATTTGCTCACCTGTTCAGTACTATTGGGTTTTCAATCCAGAACTATCAATTAGGTTCAATGAGGAGATAAGTTGGTCTTATTGTAGCTCCGACTACCAGTTACAGTTGATCACTGACCAACATGAACAGTCAACCTTGGCTGGCCAAGAAGTGCTTTGAGCTTGACCCAAATTGCCACTCCAACATAACCCACCATGACAATGTAGGACTGATAACCAACATGACAAGTTACATAAGAAAGCCAGCAGAACTAGTAACACCATGATGAGATGTAGAGGAATGATAGTGAAATTGGCATTTTCTGGTGAGAGAATCTGAGGAAAAAATTTAGGTCAGCAGCCAACACACAACATCTCACCACTACCTAACCCAAATCTATTAGACAGTGCGTCCTCGCTGCCTTTGGCGAGCTGACATCTAGCACTAATCACTGCTAACCTATCCAGTTAGCTTGCATCCTTCATGCAATACTGGAGCAATTAATATAGAGGAAAGATGTTAGGTAGTTGAATATCAGATTAGCAAGCTATTTAGAGGAGGAAAGGACGTCGAACCAAGTGAAGAAGAAAGAAAAGTAGAGGCAAGGAAAACTAGGAAAAAGAAAAACAGAGGTAGAGTGTCCATTCGAAAAGTAGGGGGTTTTAGCTTTGTTGAGACAAAATAAAGGGAGAAAGAAACATAAATAAGAAAAAGAAAAGGAAAATTTATAATTTAGCCCCAAAAAGAAAATTTAATCATTCTTTTTCTTACACATTTATTTACAATATTACTTGTCAACTACAACTAAAAATAGATTATAGTATTTGCATATTTAATTTCCATCATAGAAGATACACAATGTCACAGAATTAATTGTTGTTAGCAATCAAAGTACAATGGGTGTCACATCCAACCTTTCATAACAAGGTGTTAGTGTGTAATCCAATCCCTTCATCTCTTGATATTCAAATTGGACTTTGGGTATGGTTAAAATGTCAACCCTATAAACGTCCAATCCAGGGTGTATATTTGACCATGTGCTATCTCACAATCATTCATATGTAAAACTCATTTTATGTATTAATCAATACATAGGCCTATGATTTTGATCATTGCACAAATGTCAAAATATCTTTAGAATATCTTTCCTTTGTTACTAAGAAGAATGAATTCTCTCTTAATCAATCACTATCTTCATGTATGTTGTAGTCTATCCAAAATTATTTGTATTTACTTTTTCAAGAGTCCTAGTCTAGAATATAGAATAAAATCAAAGTACACAACTCCACACATAAGATATTGCATTGATCTCAAGTCTAAGGATTACTTACACCATCTTTCATATGAGAAGTCCATTAACACATGGTAGCAATCCATATGGTTTCTCAAGGTGAGTCAATCTAGTCATATGTTATCTAATATATACCCAAATGTTTGTCCAAATGTCTCTTTATTAAATAGTGTATGAGACCAATGTATTCTTCTAAAAAATGTGACATAATATATGTTAGTTTACTCATGAATAATTGATATCCTATTTTCTCAATTATTCCACAACTAGTGATATTTAGAAATTATTATTATATATATAAATTATCTCAAAATTATAATCTCCACTATAATTTATTTGTACAAAATTATAACTTCAAAGACTTTATCTAAGATAGTATACATATATCAAGCATATACCTATTCAAGACAAATTGACAAAGAGGCCAAAACTTAACATTTTATTAAATATGCTAAGATATGTAATATCCATGTTATTACAATAATTGTCTATACGGCATCCTATACTGACATTGACCCACATTAATGCTTTTCCACCTATTCTTTTCCTCATTTTTCTAACTTGCACTAAAGAGTGCTTGTCCAACTTTTCCCTCTTACTCAGGGTTTAAGGGTATTCATCAGTCCTAATTCTAGTAACATTGTCTTCTTGCCTTTGCATAGCACACAATCTTACCTTGCATGGAGGTATGCCTATCTTTATTACCTCTTGTCTAAATAGAGGTATAATCATCCTTAAGTTTCATCCATTCCTATGAGTGTAGAATCTTTACCATTTTCCCTTTTTTCTTGAAGAGCAATTTAGTCATTGTCACTTGAACTTCTCCATCATTATTGTCATTATCTTTACTAGCATTTCTATCTAGTGTCTAATGGTACTTCTATCATTCAATGATTTCCCCTACCCATTTGGGGGTATAAGCATCATCCTATAATTTTTAATTTTTTTTATCCTATTCTACAATGTGATATTCTATTTCATTCTAATTCCTATTACATGGAATAATTACTTTTAGTAGTCAGATTAATGGATTCTTTAGAAACCAAGGGTGCTTTTGGACATATACCACTATAACTAGTACCAACTAACACTAACATACCATGTTAGACAAAAATCATTACTCTAATACCAACTTGTCACATCTCAATTTCTAGGGATAAGATTTGCACGAATCACCAAGTGGTGACTTGTGAACCCATAAACATTCTCAACTAAAATTTTTAATAGAAATTCATAAAAATGACGTGAAAAATATAATTGGTGTCTTTAATTTAAAATTCATTATATGTATTATTTTTAAATAAAATGATTTTTATAATATATTTTCAGGTTTTGGAAATAATCATAATTTCTTTTAGAAAATCTCAAATCATCAAATTTATAGACCTTTTGTCTAACTAGATAGACACTAATTGCTAAAAGATAAATCAAGGAGCCCACGTACCTATCAGCATACACACATATTCTAAGGAGTCTCCCTAAATCTAGATATCTTTCATAGATTCATTAAACTAAAAATGTTACTTATTTCGTGAGTACAACCCAAGAATTCATGGAGCAAAAAAAGTCTAATCCATCTTTGTGTCGAAAATAGTTTTAGGTCATACACATATATAAAGCACCATTTATAATTCTCTATTTGATCTTATGCCTTAAATGTTATAACATAAACATTTTGAGGTCTCACCCAAGTTCTTTATATAATTCTCGACATGTTGTATTTTGTTAGTATAGTGCCCTAGAAATAATTAGTTGTAATGACAAAGAAACTATATATATCTTAGCATATTTGATAAATAAGATATTTTTGCTTCTTTGTCATTTTGGTTTTTGATATATATATATTTTATATTGGATAAAGCTCTCGAAATAGAATTGTGTATAAATTAGTTATAATTGATATTATCATTATGAGATAATTTATACATATATTTGTATTTCTAAATATCTCTAGTTTTTGAATTATTATGAAACAAGATATCAATTATTCATGAGTAAACCAACATATGATATGTCACATTATTCTGGAAGAATGAAGTGAACTCATACATTGTAGATATGTTGATATCTAGACAAGACATATAGGTATATATTGTGGAATATATAACTGGATTGACCTATCATAAGAAACCATATAGAATGTTAACATGCTTTAGTGGACATCTCATGTGAAAAGTGGTGTAAGTGATCCTTAGACTTAAGATCAATATAATACCTTATGTATAAAGCTATATACTTTAATATTATTTTAGACTTACACTCTTAAAGAATAGGTATGAATAATAGTTGGATACACTATGAAATACAAAAAGGTAAGATTGATCAAGAGAGAATTTATCCTTCTTGGAAATAAGGAAAGATATTCAAAAGATATTTTGACACATGTACTATGATCAAAATCATAGGCCTATGTATTGATAAACACATAAATGGAGTTTTATGTATAATCAATTATAAGATCGCACATAACTAGACATGCACCTATAATAGACATTCAAATTAGGGTTAGCACTTGAACCATACCCTAAGTCCAGTTTGAATATCAAGAGATGAAAAGATTGAATTACATATTAACACCTAGTCACAAAAGATTTTGATTTTCAAAAATCTATTCCTGACATTTGGATGGTCATGATGCTATGCTAGAAGCTAGTCATGATCTATGAATTTATTTAAACAATTTAGGGACATTGTGTTTGAATTAAAAGGAGTCATAATTCAATTAAACTTGTAGAAGTTTGCAAATAAATTCATTGCTAACATGCATGAAAACCTAATAAGTCACACATAATAAAATCTCTTTGATCCAAAGTCAAAAGAAAAATTAGAATGCAAAATGTTTTAAATTCAAGTGTTCAATTAGTGAATATCTTGGAAATTTGAAATGATTAATTTAGTATTCTAATATGATTAGAAGTGTTAATTAATCAATGATTTAGTAATTTTAATAGAGATTACAATTATTCAATAGTAGCAAATTTCTAATGCTGATATTTAAATGTTGTAAGAAAATATATCTTGATTTCGGAGAAGATCATAAGTAGAGGAATGGTTCTTCACTTAGAAAGTGGTCTTAATTAATAAATTAAGATAATTTGAGAATTATTACATAATAAATTTTATAAGTTTGGACTCATTATTTTCGAAGCAAGGAAAATGGAATCCTTACGCTAATAGGATAGCACAAAAGCCTAAAGTATTAACCCTAGCCATTCACCCATCCACTTGGAGAAGTGGATGATACAAGCAAGGGAAACTATAGCTTGAGTGCCACTCATGCTTGCTCCCCACTTTTACATGTGCTCTAATCTCTTCTACTTAAAGAAAAGAGAAACCAACCCTTCAAAACCCAATGCACTAACCCTAGCACATGTGTTGTGCACCTAAACCTCACTCAATGTGATCTCTTTTCTCATCTCCTTTTTGCATTCAAACACCAACCATAGCCGAGTGAATTTACAATTCTCTAGAGAGCTAGCACCTCTTACTTTAAGGAGTTAATTCTCTTATGCTTATTACTTTAACATTGGTGAAGGCATTGAATCAAATTGGTTTGTGTGGATCATCATTGGCATTGAAGATTAAATCTAAAAAAGTTTCCTAAAAACAATCTAAAAGACATGATCGCAAGATTTGTTGGAGAGTTAGAGGAATTGCTGAGATATCAAATTCGAATTTAAAAACTGGGATTTCAAGAATAACTATTGCGAATGTATAATTCAAATCATTACTTTTTTGTTTATTTGGCTTATATAAAACTTTTTTTAAATTAAATCGCAATCAACATGATTAGAGTTTAAGAAAAAAAATTAAAATTCCACCATGTATACTTAATGCTTTTGATCTATTTTTCCCAACAAACTGCACCAATTGGTTCACCTTGATCGGTTAACCAGTTTGCTTAGGTCTCAAAGCCATACTCGACCTAAAACCTTAATCCAAGCCATCAAGTGATTCCAATCTAGTTTGAGTTTAGAGTTTTGATTTAATTTAATCTTAATTCTGTACTAATCTGGCTCGTTCTAGTTTTACTTAACCTTAGAAGGTGTTACAAATTCTCCCTTTGAGACAATTCTTCAGCAAATTGTCCCTACATACACATTATAATACATTTTAGGGTTTTGTTTCTAACCTATCTTAACAGTATGATTCATTGTTCTATTCTTAAACTCCTTATCATGCTCTTATCACCTTCCTCCATTCAACCATTTGATTGCCTTAATAAACTTGATCCTTATTCTTGTGTCTATTCATCTCTACTCTTTTTTGTCTAGCCTTTATGATGTTCATTGTCTTATTTGTTTCTCATTCTTTGATTCCAACTTTCTTAGTTTTCATCATGTCATAGCCTAACTCCTCTTTATGATTAACCAATTGTTATTTTCTTTGATTGACTTCTGTTACTTATTCAGTTTATGTGGATTTCCTCTTATGTTGTCTGGGGTTTCTCCATCTCAATTGCAGTTCCTTTCCTTCTTGTCCTTCATTATCTTCCTTTTATCAAGTAGTGTACGAGATTCCAACCAAGTTTTGAACAAAAAGGACAAACTTAACAATAATTCAAAATTGCCAGAGGCTACTCGGTTTGAAAAAGCCTTGTTTAATTCTTCCTTGATGGACTTGAAACCAAAAGGTGTCTAGTACACCTTGCCCCTTTTAAAGCATTGTGCTAATGAAAACTGAAGGGAACAGATGATAAACAAAGTGAAAGTCAAAATGGGAAGTAGGTTGTTGTAATAAGTTTTAAATATTAAGGGGTGTTTAATTAGGAAATTATAAGGATAAAAATGGAATAAAAAAATAATTCCCTTATTGAGTGTTTAATTCACATGTAGTGAAATCTATTACTATTACTTAACCCAAATGAATGCCTCCTATTTGAAACCCTTCCTTCATTTATAGTTTTAGATCATGTTATGCACTAAAAAAAAACATTCCTATCTCTTTTCTTCTCTCATCTCGCGAAACTCGCACCATCATTTATCATTGTTGACTACTGCCTATCATTTGTAATCATTGACTACTGGCAATCACCATTATCACTGTTGATCACCATCCACCATTACCTACTACTATTGACCATCATTACCTACTGTTGTTGACCATCACTTACAACCATCAAACGGATAGGATAAGTGACTTTTACAATGTGGAAATTAGAATTGATTTTGTTTTTTTTCCATTTTGTTTCTAAAGCACAAGCTTTTGCTTCTCATCCCTTAAGAAGAACTTCTTCCATTCATTTGGCTTTTGAAGAAGGCCAAGGCCAATTTGAATACTATTACTATGACATATAACAAGCTGATTTCCATCCAAGGGAACCCTATTTATAAGAAGAGCCAATGCTACTTGGTACCATTTTCATGGCCACTTTATAGTTCAGATGATAAGTTTAACTCTAAGGAGAACATAACTTTGGTAGAGCCTATTCCACAAAATACAAACAACCCAAATCAACAAAATGTAGAAAACCCACATCCATAAAATGTATAACCTCAATAGAGGATAAATCTTGGTCCTAAAATCGTTGCAATGGATCTGAACTTTGAGAAAGATAGTGCTATAGGACATGCTCAGAAACTGATACAAGTTACACTACCATATGACTAAGCATTTATTACAAATGCGTATATAACTAACTATTAACAATCTGAGGGAAAAGCTTAATCTAATGTTACTGCCCTGATGAGAGCACAAGCAATTCATTTTGCAATATACATAGAGCATGTGGTTTTGGTATTCAAAACCAGCCTTATGGAGCTACTCATATTAATTATCCTACTATAGCGAAGGGAATCAGTTCCACATCTAATCCATGACAAGTTCAACTAGCTCTAATCACACCAACCTTTTCAGCAAATGAACAAAAAAAGAGGAATTGTGCCTGTAGTAGAATGGGATTGCCATTTAGGAAACCAACACCTCAATCAACTGTTGGCTAAATAGCTCTATGGTGTTTTTTTATTTGGTCAAGTTTTTAGCTTATTTATTAACTAACTAGGCAAAAGCCAAAGAAGATGGATAATAGTGCCTTCAATTCCACAAAATGTAATTCTTAACATATATGAGAACAATACCCTCATTCACTTACCCTAACCCACGAGACCTTTAATAATTAACCTTCTCAACTGGTACTTTGCCTTCTCACTTTGGCAATCTTATATAGTTGCTCGTGGACTTTGATCTAACTCTCATACTTCACATTTCCAAACAAGTTCCTTTCCAGAGTTAGCAAATAGAGAACTTCTGTGGAAAAGAAGACATGAAATTGTCTTCTGATAGCAAAAAAAGAAGATTAGTCATTGAAGAAGTGGATGATTCTACAAGTGTACCTGATAATATTATATTTAGTTCCTCCATACCAATTATAAAGTTGCCAGGGGAAGAAATTGTTAACAACCATAACTTGACTAAAGAAGAGCATGCTCATGATTAAGTTGGGGCTTTAGGGAGCTGTCCCAAAACAAATTCCTCAACAGCCATGAGGATATCGGCCTGGAATTGTAATGAGTTAGGCTACCCCTCTACAATTCATAGGTTAAAGTAACTGGTGAATAGATGTAAACCTATTCTTCTATTTTTGCTAGAAACTCTATAACATTGTAGTCAGACTTGTCAGATGCTACTTAATATAGGCTTTGTTGATATTTTTGCTATAGATCCTCAAGGACATAGTGTGGGCTTCATTTTGGCCTAGACAATAGACACAATGCTACAGATTTTGGGATCATCAAGGAACTGGATATATGTTTCACTAAAGCAAACTCGCACAGAAGACATTCTAATTACAGGAGTTTATAGTCCTCCCCAATTTCACAATGGACATCTCCTATGGGATTTCATTCACAACATTTCTCCAAAATAATGGATGTAACGTGCAAGCTTGGGTCTTAGACTTTTGATCCTAACATGTTTCTTTGTATATTTACTCTGTATTGTAGTTAAAAAATGAAATTCTACAAATAACAATATGCACAACATAGACAATTTAAGGAGAAATAGAATAAAAGAAAGTGTATAGATCATATATGTTGTTGTTATAATAAAAAGTTAATAAAAATTAATCTCCATGAATAATGTGTTTTGACAAAATGAAGCACTATGATCACATTCCAATTTTAAACGACATGAAAATGGCTTAAATCACTTCTACTTACACATTGAAGGTATACTAGAAAACTAGTAACATTTTGTCCAATATATATTACATTTTAATATTATTAAATAGCATCATAACAACAATATATTTCTAGAAATTCCACCAGACTTAGTTTGTTGGTGTTACACTCAAAATAGTTATAAGAATTATATAATCTAGTAACCTACAAATTCTATGCCCTAGTATTTTCAACCCCATTAACTTTCTTGTACACAAAAACCCTAGCAAGCAACACATACACAACCAAACCTAAGGCACTCAACATAGCCAAAACCCAATAAAAGTAATCAAGATGTGCCCTATTTATATTATTCCCTAACCACTTTTCACCATTTCTTGAACTTACTGCCTCCACAATGGCTATAATTGCATTACTTACAAAGCTTCCAACTCCTATAATGCTCACATAAGCCCCAGCCCCTAAACTTCTCATTGTCTCGGGCATTTGATCATAAAACAACTCTTGAAGCCCAATAATGGTGAAAGAATCAGCCGCACCCAAAATCATGTACTGAGGAAGCAACCACCAAATGCTCATTGGGACAATTGAATTAGGTTTATCTATAAGATTATGTTCTTTAGCAATCTTAACCCTTTTGGCCTCTACTAGGGCTGAGATAACCATGTTGATTACAGATAAGAATATGCCAACTCCAATCCTTTGTAGAACTGTTATTCCGGCATGGTGGCTGGTGAACTTTCGGGTGATCGGCACAAAAAAACGATCATAGATCGGGATCAAAATCAAGATGGTGAGTCCGATAACGCTTATGAGTGATGCTGGAGAGACTTGGAAGTGGGATCCGATTGAGCGTGTCATTGTAAAGCCTTGCTTGACATAAAATGTGTGAGATTGGGTTTGGACGGCAGTAAAAATTAGGCAACTTAGCCACAAGGGGATGAGGCGAAGAACTAGCTTTACTTCTTCTACTTGAGTTTTTGAACATAGCCTCCATGGGTTTTTGATTTTGCTTGAGGCATCAATTTCATCAATGATGCTTGCTTTGTCCAAAAAACTAAAAGAAATTTTCAATTAGTAAGTGGCCTCAAGAAGAATGTGTAAAATAAAATGATAATAGGCACTTAAATTTATATAATTAATTGTATTTATATAAGTGATTTTGAGATTCTGAAAAGACAAGTTAAGATAAGATCAATGATCAAGTAAAGAAAGTTATGTCTAAAGAATTTATAGGATATATATACAAAGAAAATGATTCATAAATAAAAAGTTATATTTATATTTCAATAGTATTATGGAATTAGAATTTCTTCAATTAATATCAATTTATATTAAATTTTGTTGTGTGAATTGAACTAGTAATAGTTTATATAATATTACTCAAACATAAAAAGAAAGAAAGAAAATTAAGTTGAACCAAAATAAGTCAAAGTTCTCTTCAATTTGTTGGTAGTAAATTCAATATTGAGTTTTGTATCTCTCTCAAGACTCTTTCAATTATGTTTCCCCAACAACTCTATTATGCTTCTTATTCTAACTCTCTTGCTCTATTTGATCCTTCTAAATTAGAAAGTTTCTATTGGCTTTAACTTTTAAGCCAAAATTAGCATATAGTGTCCAAGTTTGTTGAAGCAAAAAAAAAAAAAAAGTGCAATATGTGCATGAATTAGCTTAAAAAAAATCATATTGATACATACTTTTATAATTTTTTATATAAAATTGTGCTACTTGTTTATTAAAATCTATAATATTTTAAATGTTTTGTTACAATTAATGATGGAGTTGTACTTTTTATATATTTATTACATACAAAATATATACACACCACTTTTTATGAAAAGGTTGCAATATTTCATATAAAAATTATTATAAAAATTCGTAAAATTTCTTGAAAATATACCATAACAAAACACATAATTACAATATCCTCTTCTGTCATTATAGTTTCAATAGTCAAATATATCCAATTCATGATTCTTTTTCATTATTAGAAGAATATTTAAATTTACACAAATATGAAAATTTTAAAAACTACACTATATAAACATGTTACTAAATTTCAAAGTTGTATAAGTTACATTTAAATAATTAAATTGAACAATTGATAGGCTGTAGTATACATGCATATTATACTATTAAATTTTACTTTTAATATAGTTTTTTAAAAATAAAGATATATGTAATGCTATAAGTTATAACATGGTGGGAAATGCATAAAACACACCTGAATTGATGTGTATGAGCCAGCGTTCGAAATTTAGCTTGACCCTTGAGATGGGAATCAACAGCTTCATCACCGTACCAATAATTTTGATGGCCATCACGCATGTTCTTCAAATGCCATTTCCGAGCTGCGGCCACAAAAACTTGGGCCAATCTCGTGAATGGGCTTCCAGTTGGACTTTCCTTTCTGTACCTTTTGTAGCCCAGAAGGAACAATGCCAGTGCCAATGCCAACACTCCTACCAGAACTCCGAAGCCCATGACCCACCCAATATTGTCCTGTTTTATCGTGGATGTAAGTAAATAAATATAAACAATAAAAATAAAAATAAATATAGGACAAATTATATTTATTTCCTCTGAAACTTAGCCTGTTTATATTGAAATCCTTCTATTTTTCAAAATATACATTTATCTTCCTTTTTTTCTATGATAGAAAAGTTAAATATGTTTAAATTAAAACATAAGAATAAAGAGAATAAAAAAGATAAGTGTATATTTCTAAATATAAAAAAATAATCAGTATAATCAGATTAAAGTCCATGTAAAATGAGTGTAATTTGTCCATAAATATAAACAAAAATAGCCTGAATACATTTTGATGTATAAATTATTTTTGATTTCTCTTGAGGCATTTTTCATGTCATACAAGCTAGGAAGACGTGAATTTTTTTTTCCGATAAAAAGGTTATATATTTTGTCAATTATTTCCTTTTTAGGCTAGTTTAAGTAAGTTTAATCATCTATATTGAAATGAGTTCATAGAAATTCTGATCTTTTTTTGAAACTTTCTATTAAATTTTATCTTTTTTTTGGCATAAGCAAATTCAAACTTAGAATCCCAAGGAAGTGAGCAAAACTCCCTTACATTTATGCATATGATTGTAAATATTTGTATAAAAAAATCACACTTTAGAACCTACAAAGAAAGAGAAATAATCATTCCAACTAAAAGAAAAAAGAGATAATCATGATCACATATTAATTATTTTCTCAAAGAAAATTTATTCTTTACTAACAATTTTATAATTATAAGTAAAAGTAACAAATTTATGAATTTTACATGTAATAAATATGTCAAAAACAAAAAGTCGTTTTATAGAATTTTTTAGAATTTTCATTACATATAAAAGTTATGCATTGTGAAAAATATTAAAAATTTATACAAAAATTATAACAATAATTGATATAATTTTTTTAATGTACTTAACATTGCATAACTAAAATTAATTGGTGAGGCATTAAAAAACAAAATCACATTAAGGAAATCAATTTTTTTTACTATTTATTGTTTTTCAAATATTATTACAACAATTTTAAATATTCATTCCAACATTGTCCTTTTGGAATTTGATGTGAACTTAACAAAAAAGAAGACAAACGTACAAACAAATCAAAACCATATGCATAGAAGCCTTCCAGACGTAGATCAAAACCATAAACACAAGACATAAACCAAAATTGTTAAGCCTTCTCCTGTGTATGGTATTTTTTTTCTTTCCATTAAAGATAATTGTGTAATTTAAAATTTTCCACCAAATTTTTATTTCAATCAGTAATATGTAAGACAGTTACATTTAAACTATTAATTAAAAATAATTTGTCTTCCTTGATGATAGTCCCTTATTCAGGGGCACTGGTTAACAAAAGTCAATTAAAAAATAATTATTTCAAAACAAGGAAAAATATATTACCAAATTTGACCATAAATTTTTGTATAAATGTAAATTCCTTAAAAAAAAAAAAAACCTCATAGATAAATCTAAATTCAAAATCATGATGTATAGTCAAACAATAGATTTTTCTATAAAAAAAATAAAAATTTGTTGGGAAGCTAAATAATTACCTGCAAATATATCACCAAAACTGAAGCAGTAGTGGAGCCAAACACCACCCCCAAATACCACCAGTTAAAGAATGAACTCTTGGCATCCCTATCCTCCACCGTGTCCTCGTCGAATTGATCGGCAGCGAATGTCTGAACGCACGGCTTGTGGCCACCGTCGCCAATCGACAACATATAAAGCGCGAAAAAAAATAATGCTTCATACTTCATTACAGAAACTGACATTGCCAAAAGCATCGTGCCCTGTAACACTTATGTGACATCAGATTCTTTAATTTTACATCACAAATTATCATATTAACTTAGATATATATATATATATATGTGTGTGTGTGTGTGTGTGTGTGTTGATTTATGGTATGAATAAAGCACAAGAAATAATTCTAGCATTGATTCATATTGAACTAAATTGATCACATCACAGCTCGAGGAAAAGTGATTTAGAAATCTTGTATAGTAAAATAGCAAGGATGATATTTCAGTTCTCATTAATTTTTTTAATATGAATCACAACTTGCACACAAGAAGCATTAGCATAGGCATATTTGTCATATAGCTACTAAGCTAGCTGGATTCAAAAAATCATAAAATTAAACTAAATGCAATGTGCTAGTGATTCTTTTCCGTATGGTGATTTATAATTTTAGATCTTGATATTTTATTCGGCAAATTAAATTAATCTTCTCTCAGATTTAGTTTAATTATACTCATATTCTTCTATTTTAAATATGCACTCATTTTTCTTATTTTTCTACAAAAAGGAATGTAAATGTTAATTTAAACAAAAGAAACAAAGGAGATGAGTATATATGAAAAACAAAATTTTAATATACATTTTTTAAAATAAAAACATATGCGTGAAATTATACAAAATCTTAAAAGAGATGTGTGTTCTTTCCATAACTATTAAATAAGAGGATCCAAATCCTTCATGCAAAGACAGTTTTTTTTTTTTTCATAAAAATTCACGCATTAAATTTTCCATTTATAAATTAATAAATTTTTTTGCATAATTGTTACTTTTTATCATCATTATAATTTCTAGTTCATTTTAATATTAACAATTTTATGAAAAATTCAAACTTTCAGAAGAATTAAGTATTTTCACTATTAAATCACTTTTATCATTAAAATTTATATTTTTCATCCAATTAATTTATTTTGAAACTTAAAAAAGAATAATTTAATAGGAAAAAGCACTCAACTTTCTAAAAAATTGAATTTTTCATAGAGTTGTCCTCAATTAATAAAACAAATAATTTTTTTTCCTATTTGTGAGACTCACTACAAAGACATGTCTTTTTTTTGGGCAAATTACACTTGCCTCCCTTGAGGTTTAATGTAATTACACTCACACCCCTTCTTATTTTCATAAATATATACTCATCCCTCTTATTTTCCTGGAGCAGGGGAGGTGAGTGTATATTTAAAATAGAGAAAGAGGAAGGTGATTGTATATAAAAAGGAAAGTCAAAGTATATTTTTGAAAATAGAAAGAGTGTGAGTATAATTACACTAAACCCCAGAATTGTGAATGTAATTTGTCCTATTTTTTTTCTTGAAACATGAAACGAAGACATTATAGTATCAGAAGCATGCATGGATCCTAAGAATGATTTAATAGACTCCAACAGAAAGCATAAATGAAGAAGCAAAGAATAAGGATTAAATCAAAGTAAAGTAAAAGTAAAGCAAATGAAATTACCACTAAGTAAATGAGAGAGGACACGACGATAGTCTTGAAACGACCAAGATAAGAGTCAGCAATGAAGCCACCAAGAAGAGGGAAAAGCGAAGAAGCACCAACCCATGTGTTCACATTCTTTACAGCTGTGGTTGTGGGTTGCTTCAGAACATTTGTGAGATATGTCACCAGATTAGATGCTATCCCTTGATATGCAAATCTCTGTCCTACTTCCACAACTACATAAACAAAATCATCAAATAAATATATAATTCTCCAACTTAAAATTTATGATAGTTATCACAAGGAAAAGTCTTTTGGATGAAATTCTGAATGCATCATATTGGTGTAGAAAAATACTTTCTTAATTTTCTTAGGAGATTGATATTTAAATTAGTTTGTAAACAATTCCTCACAAAAAAAAATGGCTAGTTATTTTTAATTGACTGAGGAAAAAACTTGGATAGAATGTTTATGGAGGAAAAGAAAGAAAATGATGGAATGGAAGAAAAGGAAGAAAATAATGGAAGTGAGAAAGGATGAATAACTCACATATAATAAAGATGGCAGCATGCCAGCCACCACGCTTGGTGGTTGTGGGGTAGTGGAGGGTAGGGCTCTTCATCTCTGTCTCTGGCATTCTTAGTATTTCAATACAGAATAGAATTTGGTTTTAGGCCAAATCAAAGCTGAAGAATTTATGAGAAGAATTGTTGTTTATATACCGATGTTGATATCTATATTTCAAATCTCACCCTAACATGTACACCAAAGAATAGAATGTCCTCGAAATATGGTTGAAACGTCTGAAGTTTTTTTGTTTCTTTAGTTACCAAAACAAAATGCAGGAAGAATACAAATATTCAATTCTTATCACCAATACGATGACATATCACACCTTATAAAATAATTCAACACCATATCTTATGGTATAGAAAAAAAAAAGGAAAATTTTCGCTCCATAAATAGATATTCTAATTACAAATATCGTTGTAAAAACTAAATTTGTTGAAAAAATATATTTAATTAAGAATCTCTCATAAAATGAACTCAATCAAACTAAAAAAAAATTAAACATAAGCATAATATGAAAATTATTTTATCTATGTCACTATATATTTAAAAAAAAATATTAATGAATGAGTTTAAATTTACATTTCTATCATCATTATCAAATATTTTTACTTAAGTAATTTAGTTAAATATTTAAAAATTACATATTTAACTAAATCTTTGTTTAATTTATTTATGTGAAATTTTTTCAAAAAAATTTATGCACATATATTAAGTTTACAAAATGAATTCAAATTTTAATTCATTCTTATAGTACTTCAGCACAATACTTAATTCCTTGACAAATTGTCACGCCAACTTTGGGCATGTGACCAGCGAAGAAAATCATTGTAGAATGATCTGATGATCTCCTGTAAGTCTAACTCACAAACAATTCAAGGTTCAAATGCAATGCATATCAAATAAGTTTAAATAAAACATAATTTCTTAAAACCATGTTTGTAGAATAAGTCATCATTGGAAGAACTGTCTTTAAACTAGCCAAAATTTTAGTAGAATCTCCTCTATTTTTCTGACACTAGGTTATAGGCCAAATCAACAGTGGAAAGCCACATATTCTACCTAAAAACCTATAGGTTCAACAAACACAACAAAACATTAAAACATATGTAAACATGAAGACTAGTCATAATCCAACAGTCATATTTCCTACAAGATATTGGCCTTGAATCTCCACAAGGCAAATAAAGGTTTACCGAATTGATTTCAAAGCCTGAAAAATAAGGAAAGAGTTAGGAGAAGTCATATACATATGTTTAGCATATACATATTTGAGACTAAATTGATAAAGAGACCAAAACATAATGTTTTATTAAATATGCTAAGATATGCAATATCCATACCATTACAATTGTCTCTAGGGCATCCTATACTAATATTGACCCACACTAACTTTTTTCCACCTTTTCTTTTCCTTATTCTTCTAACATACACTGAAGAGTGTTTGTCCAACCTTTCCCTCCTACTCAGGGTTTAAAGGTATTCATAATTTCTAATTCTAGCATCATTGTCTTCTTGCCTTTGCATAGGGCACAATCTTTCTTGGTTTACTTCCCTTGCATAGGGTATGCTTATCTTTATTACCTTCTATTAATAGAGGTAAAATCGTCCTTATGGTTCATCCATTCCTAATGGTTGTTGAAAGCAAAGATAATACCAAACTACTAAAGTATGTAATTATGGTGAGTTAAGTCATTTCCACAAAGACTAAAGATTAACTCCTGTGTGCTTATAGTATGATAAAGTGGGGGATTTAGGATACCTAATTGGACTAGGAATTAAATCAAACAAATAGAATGCAAGCAAAATAGAATGGAAAATGAAAGAAAACAAATAGAGAAAAGCTTAATCCAAGGGACTCTTGCAATCAATTCATTGACTGATCATTGATACTATTATTTTTATTCCCACTTTGACCACTTAGCTGAGGAATTAATTAAACCCAACACCTAATTAAACCTTATTAATTTCTTCCTAACATAGTCAACTAAGCCCAACACTCAATTGCTAGTTATTGCTAAAACAATCAAAGCCTAGCACTCCAACTGATTTACCATTAGCATTAAGCATTGAAAACACTAAGTCTATTTAATTGAATTACCCCAATAATGACCTAATTAAATACTATTAATTCTCTAGGGATGTTAAATTATCCTAAAAGCTCATCAACACTATATTGCTACTTCATAGTCAAACAACTACAAACAATTGGATTTGTTTATGGAAATTTAGCAACTAGCATTCAATCGCTATGAATAATTGATCAATTGGCCATTTTAATCAACCACTTATAGCAATTATATATAGTAAAATAAGAGAATTAAAAGAATCAAATTAAGAATAATTAAACAATTAAAGCAAGTCTTACAATCATACAAGAATTAGAGCATAAATGCCTTTAGATTAAGATGAAGATCTAGTCACACATTAATATAAAATAAAAATGCAAAGAGAAAACCTAATTAAAGAAGGAGTCTTGCCAACAGAGCTTTTCTACTTCCAAAGGCAAAGATAATTCAGAAATGAGTAAAAAGATATTACAAATAAGGCCCAACTATTTATTTATAAGTTTAGTGCACTGTCTCTGAGTTAGGTTGCTACTTAGGGTTGGAACGAGGCCTTTTTGAATGTGGAAATCTTCTGATGAAATGTAGGTTTACCACTTAAATTTCCAATGGCCTTGACATTGCATTAAAATTCAATCTCTAGCTCAAGTTATGAGCTGAACACCAAGATAGACTTTTTAAGTAGTCCAACCCATAACAGATTTTGATTACTTAAGTTCACAGCTAAATGATTAAGTCAAAATAATGTATTTTGCTCTCAAGCTCTTCATAAACGTTGTAAACTTAGGTCTTAGATAACCAATGGGCTTAATTTTGTACCAAAATAACTTTTAGAGCTCCACTTATAATCAAAACACTAGGTCAGGCTCTGGATCACAACACCACATTCTACTCTAGCTTCCAAGCTTTGTTTAACCTCTAAAATGTCTAAATTAGGCTTGGGCTCTTCACAACATTTTTAGCTCTTTCTCTTAGCTTTCCAAACACATAAGAATCATCTAAAACCAAGATCCAAAACTCTAGATATGCCTAAAATCTTGAAATAGTCTAAAATAGTGTAAATTTACTTTATAAATTCAATGAAGTACAAAAATTTAGCAAACCACAAAAACAATTCTAAGTGTCCAATTAAGTATATAAACATACAAAAAACCAAGTATAAAGGGATATAAATTATATATAAATTGTATTTATCAATTCCTTCGAGTGTAGAATCTTTACCATTTTTCCTTTTTCCTTTAAGAATAATTTAGTCATCATTGCTCGAACTTCTCTATTGTCATTATTATTATCATTATCATTGTTGTCATTTGTATCTCATGTCTAAGGGTACCTTTATTGTTCAATGATTTCCCCTACCCATGTGAGGGTATCATCATCCTAAAATTTTTTAATTTTTTTCTATACTATTATACAACACAATATTCTATTTCATTCTAATTTCTATTATGTGGATTAATTACTCTCAGTTATCGTATTAATTGATTCCCTAGAAATAATGGATGCTTCTGCATGCATACCATCATAATCAGTATCCACTAATGCTAACTTGCTACACTAAACAAAAATTATTACTCTGATACTAACTTGTCACATCTTAATCCGGGGACAAAATTTGCATGAATTACTAAGCAGTGAACTACGAACCCATAAGCATTCTCAACTACAAAAATCCTTCTTAATAGAAAATCATGAAAATGATGTGGAAAATATAATTGGCATCTTTATGATATGCATGATTTTAAATAAAATGATTTTTATGATATATTTTTTGGGTTTTAGAAATAATCAAAATCTTTTTTGAAAATCTTAAATCATCAAATTTCAAGACATTTTGTATGACTAGACAGACATTAACCACTAAAATATAAATCAAGGAGTTCATGTACCTATTAGCATACACTAATATACTAAGAAGTCTCCCTAAAATTGGATATTTTTCTTGGATTCATTAACCTAAAAATATTAATAATTGTGAGTACAACCTAAGAATTCAAAGAGAAAAAAAGTCCAACTCATCTCTATGTTGAAAATAGTCATGCACCATTTATAATTCTCTATTTGATCTTATACCTTAAATCTTGTAACATAAACATTTCTCGGTCTCATCCTGGTTCTTTACACAATCCTAACATTTTAGGTCTAAAATTAATTTCATGAATTAATTTCCAAGGTTTAATTTCTCACTTCCTAACACATCAAAAATATTTGGATAATAATAATAATTTGTA
The DNA here is from genome assembly GCA_026873985.1 of Saraca asoca. Taxonomy (NCBI): domain Eukaryota; kingdom Viridiplantae; phylum Streptophyta; class Magnoliopsida; order Fabales; family Fabaceae; genus Saraca; species Saraca asoca. The sequence continues at coordinate 13,446 of JANHAO010000556.1, read as the reverse complement.
TGAAAAGGAAGCTAGAAGGTAGAAATTCCTATTCGCTCAATTAGAAAGAATCTTCATGAACCTATACTTTAGAGCATTCCTCTAGTTTTGATCTTGGCCTTTGGCTATTAGAAAAACACCTTGCAACAACTAAAGATACTATAAGAAGATCAAAAAGAAAAACTAGAAGCACTTAAGCTAAGAAATTAGTCTTTTTTGGCCAAAAACCTTACCTTTGATTGTCACCTTTGAAGAGCACAAACCATAATCCTAATTAACATTTCTCAATGAGCTACTCATTTGGAAATGAGGATTTTGAATTTTCCAGAAGGGGGTCTCCTTATATAGGCTCGGGTGGTGATAAGTCAACTTGTCTGTATATGGGCAGTCCGTCTTAGTATAGTGCCCTAAAGACAATTAGTTATAATGGCATATAAATTATATATATATCTTAGCATATTTGATAAACATGATATTTTTGCTTTTTTATCAATTTAGTTTTAATATATATATGTCTTGATATATGCACATTATATCGGATAAAGTCCTTGAAATATAATTGTGTACAAATTAATTATAATTATAAGATAATTTATACATATATTTATATTTTTAAATATCTTTGGTTGTTCACTTATTGCAAAAATAAAATATCAATTATTTTCAAGTAAATCAGCATATGTCATGTCACTTATTCTGGAAGAATGTAGTGATCTCATACACTGTAGATATATTGATATTTAGACAAGATATGTGGGTATATGTTATGGAACATATGATTGGATTGACCCGCCATGAGAAACCATATGGCATGTTACCATTTGTCAATAGATTTCTCATGTGAAAGGTGGTATAAGTGATCCTCAGACTTAAGATCAACACAATACTTTATGTATGGAGTTATGTGCTTTGATATTATTCTAGACTTGTACTCTTAAAGAATAGGTACAAATGATAGTTAGGTGCATTATGAAATACAAGAAGGTAGTGATTGTTCAAGAGAAAATTCATCCTTCTTAGTAATAAGGAAAGATATTCAGAAGATGTTTTACACTTGTGCTATGATCAAAATCATAGGCATGTGTATTGCTAAACATATAAAAAGAGTTTTATGCATAATCGATTGTGAGATATCACATAACCAGACATGCACCTTTAATTGGACATTCAAATTAGGGTTAATACTTGAACCATATCCTAAGTCTAATTTGAATATCAAGAGATTAAGAGATTGAATAATACATTAATAGTTAGTCACCAAAGGTTTTGATTTATAAAAATTTATTCTTGGAATTTGGGTGGTTATGATGCTTTGCTAGAAGTCAATCATGGTCTATGAATTTATAGGAACAATTTAGGGAAATCGTATTTGAATTAAAATGAGTCTTAATTCAATTAAACTTGTAGAAGTTTGCAAATAAATTTATCGCTAACATACATGGAAACCTAATAAGTCACACACAATAAGATCTCTTTGATCCAAAGTCAAAGGAAACGTTAGAATAAATGTTTTGAATTTGAGCATTGAAAATTTAAAATGATTAATTTAGTGTTGTAATATGATTAGAAGTCTTAATTAATCAACAATTTAATAATTCTAATAAAGATTACAATTATTAAATAGTAGCAAATTTCCAATACTGATATTTAAATATTGTAAGAACATTTATCTTAACCATAGAGAATATCATAAGTGGAGAAATTAAACAGTTATCTTAATTAATGAATTAAAATAATTTAAGAATTATTGCATAAGAGATTTTATGAGTTTGAACTCATAGTTTAGGCTTATTGGACACAAAAGGGGGCATATGAGGGTTAACGAGTTTGGACTCATTACGACCTAAGCAAGGAGTATGGAATCCTTGGGTTTATAGGGCAGACATTAGCCTAGAGTATTAACCCTTGTCATTAACCCATCCACTTGGAGAAATGGATGCCACAAGTAAAGAAAACCCTAGCTTGAGTGTCATTCATGCTTGCTCCCCACTTTTGCTTATGCTACAATCTCTTCTACTTAAAGAAAAGAGAAACTAACCCTTCAAAACCTAATGCACCACTATAGCATATCTGTTGTGCACCTAAACCTTACTTAGTATGATCTTTCTTCTCTCCTCCTTGTTGCATCCAAACACCAATCCTAGTCAAGTGAATTTGTAATTCTTTAGGGAGCTAGCATCTCTTAAGCTAAGGATCTAATTCTCTTCTACTTATTACATTAACATTGGCAGAGGCTTTAAATCAAATTGGTTTGTGTAGATTACCATTGGTATCGGAGATCAAATTTGAAAGCGTTTCCTAAAAACAATTTGAAAGACTTAATCATAAGGCTTCTTAGAGAGTTTGTGGAATTGCATAGAGATAAAATTCAAATTTAAAGACTATGAATTTTGAGAACAACTGTAAAGAAGTTATAATTCAAATCATTACTTTTAAGTTTATTTGAATTATACAAAATTTTTTGAATTAAATCAGAAACAACATGATCTAGACTAAGGAAAAAATTTTAAAATTTCACTATGTATACTTGATGCTTTTGATATATTTTCCCCAATAGATTTCACAATCAGTTCACTTGGACTGGTCGACCGATTTAGTTAGGTCTCGAGGCCCTACTTGACCTAAAACCCTGGTCTAACCCTTCAGTTGATTCTAATGTAGTTCAAGTTTAAAGTTCTAATTTAATTTAGTCTCATGTCTATATTAATCTGCCCATTTAAGTTTTACTTGACCTTAGGGGGTGTTACAAATTCTCCCCTTAAGACAATTATTTGTCAAATTGTCCCTCTATGCACATTCTAATACATTTTGGGGTTTTGTTTCTAACCTATCCTAACAGTACAATTGGTCCTTCCATTCTTAAACTCCTTGTCATGCTCTTATGGCCTTCCTTTTTTTACATATTCAATTGCCTTGTTGAACTCGGTCCTCATTCTTATGTTTGTTCAATCTACTTCTTCTATTATCATGATTTTGTCTAACCCTTGTGATTTCCGTTATCCTTTTTGTTTCTTGTTCTTTGGTTCCAACTTTCCCAGTTTTTGTCATGTCATAATCTAACTCCTCCTTATCATTGATTTGTTGTTACTTTCTTTGATTAACTTATGGTACTTAGTCAGTTCATGTAGATTTCCTTTTACATTGTCTTGGGTTTCTTAATCTCAATTGTAATTGTTCTTTTTCCTTCATTATCATCTACCTTACTCTTCCTTTGATCATGTAATGTAGGAGATTTCAACTAAAGTTTTGAACAAAAAGGATGGGCTCAACAGTAATTCAAAATTGGCACAGGGTACTTAGTTTGAAGAAACTTTGTTTAATTCTACTTTGATGGACTTGAAACCAAAAGGTGTTTGGCACACCTGAACCAATAATAGGGAGGGAGAACATAATGTATATGAAAGATTGGACAAAGCTCTCTACAATGAAAATGGATGAATGTTTTCCCATATATTAAAGTCCAAAGCTTTCTTATCTATGTCTCCAATCATGCACCTATAATTTTAAATACTCAGAGAACAGACACCTGTACTAAATAGCCCTTTAAATTTCAAAATTTTTGGCTTACACATGATACTTGTAGAAATGTTGTGATACAAGGTTGATATTTAAAGTGTCATGGCTTTCTTGCATATCAGTTTGCAACCAAGTTACAACATACTAGAAATTAGGAAAAGCACTTAAGAAATCAACTTGAATGTATGCTACATTGTCAACAAATATCTTGGCCCAAATAGCCAAACAATTGTGGTTACTCAATAAAGACAAAATACTGCCTATTTTCATGCAATATTGAGTAAAAGACAGGCTAAGCAACCATGATTCAGATAATCAAGGAAATTAGATTGAAGATCCATAGATGATTGCACACATGGTTGTATAGCACTTTCAAAATCTATATAACCCTTAGTTATCAACCACTAATTTTAATAATGACAATAATTTTTTGCCTAACTTGTCAGCCATCAATTTACAAAAACTTACAAAAAATCACAAAAACCTGTTGGCCAAACCTTTCATAGCAGAGGAAATCAAAAAGGCAATCTTTCAATTGTCCTCAGATAACACCCCAGGTATTAATGGTTTAACAGCTAGCTTTTACCAAAACTTCTAGTAGGTGGTTGGTAAAGATATCATTAGGATGGTCAAATCTTTTTGGACAAGGGATTTTTGTTAAAAAGCATTGAATCAAACCTTAGTTTCCTTAATTCCTAAAGGTGACACTTTATAATTTCACTCATTTCAAACCATTAAGTCTCTTTAGAAAGGCTTACAAGTTTATTTCAAAGGTTATTATCATGAAATTGAAAATTGTTAAGAAAATAATTAAAATTTTATGAATGAGAAGAAGTAGAGAAAGACTAGAGAAAGTTTGGAGAGAACACAAATAATTAAATAAATAAGACTATTGAATTCATTGAAAGACTTAACCCTACTGCTTTATTTATATAGAGCCTATTAAGAGGTAGAGTTCAAATAAAACTTAAGAACTTACTAACTTATCCAAACTTCTAACTTATCTTTAGTATTAGAGTCTAACTAAATAACCTAATGACTTATTCGTCATATATTCTATCTCTACTTTCTAACATTTCCCCTTAAGCTAAAGCTTCTAAAGCTTAAGATGATTACATTAATTTTAAACTTTCAAAAATGAAATATAATAGAAAATAGCTATAAAGAAAATTTGACAAACTTCAAAGTACATGAACAACTTGCAACAAATACAGCATGTAGACAACTCCCCTTAAACTAAACACTCACAAACCCCAAAAATAATGCCAAAAACTTGGTAGATATAACTTCTGAAAGTTTTTAGCTAACTACCCCTAGTTGCTCTCTCAACCTTCTTCCAGTTGTTCTCCTCAGCATAAAGCACAAATAACATAGCTTTTAAAAGTCTTCTGCTAGCTTCCCTGAGCCGCTCTCTAAATTTCTTAGCTGGTCCTCAAAATCACCAACACGTATGATTGGAATTACACTAAAACCACTAATACTACCACAAATCATGTTGCTCCTAAGTCATATTCATTGAAGCTAATTCCAAAATATTAAAGTAAGTCACACTGTCAAATTAGTAGTCCAAACCACTTCATATTGAGGATAACTTCACCAAATTAAACTTGTACAAACATAAGTCACACCAAATAGTATTTCAAATCACATGAAAACGCCAAAATTCACCAAACAACCCTCTAAATCATATGAAAGCACCAAAATTCACTAAACAATCCTCTAAATCACATGAAGGCATTGAATTTCATCAAATAATGTTTCAAATCACATGAAATACTAAATTTCACCAAACAGTCCTTCAAATCTCATGAAAACATGAAAATTTTGCAAAATAATCCTCAAAAATCACATTAAGGCACTAAAATTCACTAAACAGTCCTCTAAATCATATGAAAGCACCAAAATTTGCCAAACAGTGTTTCCAATCACATGAAACACCAAAACTTACCAAACATATAGCAACACAACTTTACCCATAACAAAGTTGCAAGACCCAAAGTAATGTTCAACACCTTTCATACATTGAAACTGTTACCATTGAAACATTGCTGGAAAAGCCATTTCTTTTAGCTACTTCTTTTAGCATATCACCAAATCCATCTCCACTAGTCCATAGTCCAAAATAGAACACTAATGGACCAAAGAATAAATACAGCAAACCATAAAGAAATCATGAAAATTGGAGCAAAAGTTACTCCCATACCACCTAAATAGCAACGCTAATTTGGTTCAAATTCTCACATCTACCAAACATCACTAACAATCAATAAGATCAACTAAAACATAGTAAGCAGCTGAATAGAAGTTCTTTAATATGCTTAAATCAAGCTTCAAAAACATTATTCTAGTACCAAACAAGCTAAATCAAGCACTAAACAAGATTAAATCAACCCAAATAGCCAAATAGAAACTAATCAAACCTAGACTCAGCACTAACTCGCCCAACTTGGAAGTAATTTGACCAAACTCAGCCATAACTTATCTTGACTAAATAATAACTTAGTATTGACTTGTTGTGACTCAATGATAATTTGTTACTAACCTGTTCTACTTAGTATCAATTCATCTTATCCTTTATTGTCACCAAAAATCCCTAGGTCTCTATCCTACTACACCTACTTCACCAAATTGCATCAAACAACCAATGGGTCTGGATGAAATTCATCCAAAATAAAGTAATCACAGTCTGAAAAAGATTCATCCAAAATCCTCAAAAAAGATGCTGAAAGACAAACCAAAAATAGAAATCAAAGTCTAATTCAGACCCCTGATGGATCATTGGTCACTGCAATCCACTGTCAACTACTATATTCATTGAAAAACCCGTCGTTGTTAGCAAACTTTGCTACAAAAGATAGGACCAATAGTGCTTACCAACTTCAAACTTCTAACACCCAATATCATAGAACCTAGCTAAAGAATTTGCAAAAGAGAAAAAAAAAACTAACAAAAAAGACAAACTAGAAACTGATGTAACACTATTGATCATTGCTAGTGCGGATACTATCAAAACTGTAGCAATTGGTCTTCAATAGATGCAACCACTCTCTAGGTCACTTTCAAGATAGAAACTATAGATGCCATCCTCCTTAAATTTCCTTTTTTTTTCTTCATTTTACCTTCATTTTCTTCTTCACGCTATACCCCTTATTCTAATTTTTTCTTCTAATTCCTGTTTCTTTGTTTGTTTTTTTTTTAATAATTAAAAACCCAAATAAATAATCACCAAAGTGAATAAATCTTTTTTTTTCTTCCTTTCTTTCACTAAAATTGAATTAACACAAATAATAAAAAAATAATTAAACCTAAAAATCTACTAGAATAGCAACTCAACTCTTTTTTTTTCAAAATCGAATAATTCACAATAACAAAATATAAACAACCTAAATTTATAGTAAAACTACAATAGTAATTCAACCCTATTTGAGGTTACTAGAAGCAGTATAACTCACAAGGCCTCGATGCGGATGATATTACTTTGATATTATGTTAAGAGAATAATTAAGGTTTTATGAAGGAGAAGAAGTAGAAAGAAGCTAGAGAATGTTTAGAGAGAACACAAATAATTAAAGAAATAAGACCATTGAATTCATTGAAAAACTTAATCTTACTTCTTTATTTATATAAAGGTTATACAAGAGATAGAGTTTAAATAAAACCCAAGAACTTATTAACTTATCTAAACTTATGACTTATCTCTAGTATTAGAGTCTAACTAAATAACCTATTGACTTATTAGTCATATATTCTATATCTATTTTCTAACACAAGCATTCTAGATGATATCATCTTACCATACCAAAATGGCCTCATTAAAGGGAGGTTAATCACAGATAACATACTCCTAGTTACTAAGGCGCAATATCTTCATAAATGCAAAGGTGAAAGTAAGTACTTGGCTACTTTAAAGGTTGATTTTCACAAGGCTTATGATATTATATTTTGGCAATTTATCTAAGTAGTGTTGAACAAATGCAATTTCCTTCATGTTGGTTCAAATTATCGTGCAGTACATATCTATTGTCTCTTACAAAGTGATTATAAATGGTTCTACAATTGATCATTTTACTCCCACTCAAGTTCTATGATAAGGAGACCCTTTGTCTCCTTATCACTTCAGTCTAGCATCTAATGTCTTCTTTGTCATGATACAACAAGCTAAATATCAAAAAAAATGTCAAAGGCCTTATCCCAGGTAGGAATGCTTCTAACATTACTCATCTATTCTATGCAGATGATCTCCTATTATTCTTCCAAGCTAATGTTAAGAGTTACCAGCATGTTCATAACTTACACGGTTGACTGGAATGTTAGGTTTGAAATTGAACTCTCAAAAGTCCTCTATTTTGCTTAGCCCATATACACCTAGAATGATCAAAAGGTTTTTGGCAAGTGGGTTGGGAGTTAAGGTACAATAATGAATTGGGAAGTAGTTAGGCACTTATTTAAATGTCTATAAAGATAGGCAACAAATAGGGAAAGAATCAATTCAAAAGCTTACTCATAAGCTTCAAGGTTGGAAATCCAAATTATTGTCTCAAGTAGGAAGATTAATATTACGCAAGATAGTACTTCAAGCTATACCAACCTACGACATGCCTATAATGATGTTGCCTATATAGATACTAGTTAAGTTGGAAAATCTTTTTAAACAATTTTGGAGGAGATCTAGTGCTTAGACTCATAAATTGTATCTATTTCCATGGAATATTTACATTCAACCTAAGTCAGCTAAGGTTCTTGGCTTACTGGATTTGAAAGCATTCAATCAGACCTTATTAGCCTAACATATGTGGAGAATATTTCAAAGACCAACTTACCTACTTGTACAGCTCGTCATTCATAAATATGGGAAAAGGAATATTAAAAATATTACAAATCCTCATACTAGGAGTTCTTAGAGATGGAAAGCTATGATTCAAGCTAGACATTAATTTTGGATAGGCTAAGATGGCAAACTATAAGTGAAGAAAACAGATCCTTATCCAGTACTGCTAAGGTTAAAGATCTCATTACTCAAAATACTGGTAATTAGGATAAGCCTAAGGCCCTTCAGTTATATCTTCCTACTGTAGCTAACCAAATCATTCAAACCGTATTTCACATTTAGGGGCCCATTATTGGTTATCCTAGATATGGTTAACCATTGGTTCCTACTATTAGCCTAGGAAACTCTAGTTATACATTTTCTTCAGCTTTGATGATTGAAAAACAAGTTAATATCATAAACTCACTATATGTTTGAGTATTTATTTGTTTTGCAAGATTCAAAGTCAATCAAAGGTTGCTCAAAAGATTAACATTAGTTCTAAGCCTTTTATTTGATTTCATAGGATCTTTTATAAGTGAATTCAAAATCAATTTGATCTAATTATGCTTTATAAAACAACTTGATTTGAGATAGCAAATAATAAATTTAAACGAGTTTTTGATCAAAAGAATTCAAATAAAGTTTTTATATGCTCTTTCACAAGTTAAATTTTTATAAAAACTATTTTACACTCTATGAATCAATGTTGAAATACTTTTAAAATGAACTTGAATCAATTCACCAATCGATTTATGAAGAAAACTTTTCTTATCAAAGGTTTGAAATTTTTCTAAGTCGATTCTTTAATCAATTCAAACATCGATTTTCAAAATACTATGATTCAATTCATCAATCGATTCGGTCATGAATTTTTACATAAGCTAAATTGATTAATTAGTTATAAATTTATTATAATCATTATGAATTAATTCATGAATCGATTTAAGGACTAAAAATTAGTTATTTTTAAATATTAGTTATCTCAACTATAAATAGACCAAATCTCATTTGTTTCATAATACATTATGATAAAAATAGAGAAAACCTTAGAGCTTAAACCTGATCTTGCTATCTCACTATTTTCCATTAATTCAATCAATCTTGGATCAAACTATTGAAGGATTCACCTTAGATAATTGAGATTTACATCTTAATTCACTATATTGTATCTTTTTACTATATCTTGGTTTGTTTTTTAGAATTCTAGATTTTAGGAATCTAGATACAAAGGAAGAGGTTAATCTTCCCTTTGCATCCTTCTAGAATTGTGAGGTTGATTACAACTGATAAGAGGTACATTGAATTCTTGTGGTATCTTCAAGGTTATGAAGTTGATCATTGTCTATAGGAGATTAAGAATTTTTTTATCATAGGTCTGCAAGAGCCTTGGAAAAATTCTTGTTGTAAAATTAGTGTGTAAGAGCCCGATTTAATTCTTGTGATTAATAATAAAATAGATCACCCGGTTGAGGATTGATCCAGCAAATGTAGACTTGAATTGTGGCTTCAATTCAAGTTAAACCACTTAAAAAATTCTATGTTTTGATATTTTCATTACTATTTTTATACTTTTTCACATTTTCTATTTTTGCATTAATTTTGCAATCTGGTTTTCTGCTATTTCAATTAATAGACAATTTCATTGTTAATCATATAATATGATATAATTCTTATGAACAAGAAAGTCTTTTACTAGGCATTCACTTGCAAATTAAAATTAACAATTATATTATAATTGACTTAATTGTTAAACTCATTTAGAATCAATAAAGAGTATAAAATTTCTCTAAGAGAATAAGGGAAAAATCATAACTTTTATTTCTTTTTCAGGACCAATAGTTAGTGTAAGAGCTTTGGCTCTTGATACTCTTTATTTCAACAAAATTATGGATTCTAGATTAATTATTTTGCCTAATTGTCCATCCTTGAACAGTCGCCTTGCTTTTGATAGTGAAAATTTTGTTTTTTTGGAAACATAAAATCAAGTCTTTTATAGAAGCATTAGATGTAAACTTGTTGGAACTTTTAGAATTAGGTTATGAATGTCTTAAAATATCTGTTAATGGAATTATGTGGCCTAGATCTAAATTGTTGTGGATTGAGGAGGGAAGGAGGAAATACCTCCTTGCATCTAAAGTAAAATGGGTTGTTATTAATTCATTGTCTACTAATGAGTTTGAAAGAATTTTTTAATGTACAATAACAAAGAAAATTTTGGATACTTTAGAGACTTTTACATTGGCAGAATTAAGGTTGATTCCAAAAAAGAAGGACAGCATTGCCTCATGGCCAAACACAATGAAGATATAGAGGTACTAAAATATCTTTCATTTTTCTGTGGCTCTTATGTTAGTGATACTGATAATAAATCTAATAATCAAATTGATGCTGAAACTGATAATAAATTTGATGATTTGTATGAGGAAATTTATGAAGCATTGACTAAAGCTAATAACGAGTTAAAGCAATTAACAACTCAGAACGAAAATTTGCTTAAAAAGATCAAGCAATTTGAAAAAGAAAATAATGATCTACACATTTTAGCTAAGAAACTATTGAGTGAGAGCAAAGTATGTGATCATTGTGAGTCTTAGAAATTTAAGATATAAAAATTGAATAAGGCTTTACAAAGATTTGCTAATAATAATGTGAAACTTAACAACATGCTAGACAATCAAAAAGGTTCTCAAAAAAAGCTAGTTTAGGTTATAAACAATCAAGGACAAAGAGAAATTTTCATTACATTACCTACTTTTATTATAATTATAGAGGTCATCATATTAAATTCTGTCCATATAGAAATGGCACTTATGTTCTAAAACCAAATGAAAAAGGGATTTGGCTGCCTAATGCATCTAGTTCCAAAGAGAATAATTCATTGCTACCTAATAGATCTAGACCCAAGATCAACTGGGTACCATCAAGGCAAGTATAATCTCTATTTTGTAGGATTGTGAGAGGAAAAGAAGCAATTTATGGCTCCTAAAGAGTGGATGTTCTCGCCATTTGACAAAGAACAAAAGTAACTTCATCAATCTCACATCAATCATAGGAGGAAAAGTAACTTTTGCAGATGATGCCAAAGAAAAAGTGATTGGAATAGGTAAAATTGGTAAGATGCCTAATTATTTTATTGATGATGTGTTGCTTGTTGGAGGTTTGAAACATAATATGTTAAGTATTAGTTAGTTTTATAACAAAGGAAATAAAGTAATTTTCAATTCAAATAAATGTTTGGTTATTAATGATAATGACAAATAAGTTAAACTAGTAGGATGTAGAATTAATAATATTTACATAAATGATTTGAATGCTAAATCAAATCTAGATTCCTCTTGTTTAATTAGTTCAAACGAAGATTCCTGGATTTGGCATAGGAGACTTCGACATACTAATATGGAATTGATAGGAAAACTCTCTAGGAAGAATTTAGTTTTAGGATTGCCAAAATTAAACTACACTAAAGACAAAATGTGTGATGCATGCCAAAAAGGAAAGTAAGTCAAATCCTTTTACAAATTGAAAAAAGTTATTTCTACTTCAAAACCCCTTAATTTGCTTTATATGGATCTAGTAAGACTATTTAGGATTAGAAGCTATGAAGGAAATCTCTATGTGTTTGTAATTGTAAATGATTATTCTAGATTTACATGTACCTTATTTCTATCACATAAAAGTGATACATTTGAAGCTTTTAAAAAATTACCAAATGTAATTCAAAATGAAAAAGGGTTCATCATAGTTAGCATTAGAAGCAATCATGGAGGAGAGTTTGAAAATAAGGAGTTTACTGCTTTCTGTGAATCAAGTGGCATAAGCCATAATTTTTCAACACCTAGGACTTCTCAACAGAATGGTGTAGCTGAAAGGAAAAATAGGTGTTTAGTTGATATAGTAAGAACAATTTTGAGTGAGAGCTCACTTCCTAAGTCTTTTTTAGTAGATGCAGCTAATACTGCCTGCTACATATTAAATAGAGTTTTAATAAGACCGATTTTGAATAAAACTCCTTATGAACTCTATTATGAAAGGAAGCCTAATGTGTCACATCTTCGTGTTTTTGGTTGTAAATGCTTTGTTCACAACAATGGCAAAGATAATCTAGATAAATTTGATGTTTTTATTGGATATTCAACATCAAGCAAAGCCTTTCATGTTTATAACAAAAGGACTTTGAAAATTGAAGAATTCATACATGTTATTTTTTTTATGAGTTTACCTTAGGTGTAGACAGATTAAGAGTAGAAGATGATCAATAGGATTGGTTACTTTCTAACTCTAACTTAGAGGAGAAATAAGGTCAATTAAACATAAATGCTCTTGATCCAAAGGAAGATGATAATGATACAGCCATTTTAGACATCTTTAAACATAGCACTTCCTAAAAACAATGGAAGTTCATGGGAAGTCATCCTAGAAACTTGATAATCAGAGAAGCTACTAAATGGGTAACACATAGCCACTTAAGAAATATCTGCAACCATTTAGCTTTTGGTTCACAAATTAAGCCTAAAAATATTCAAGAAGCCTTAAAAGATGAAAATTGGGCTTTAGCTATCCATAAAGAATTGAACTAATTCAAAAGAAACCAAGTTTGGATACTTGTACCAAAACTTGAAACTAGTTTTGTTATAGGTACTAGATGGGTATTTAGAAATAAATTGGATGAGAATGGCTTGATCATAAGAAATAAAGCATGTTTAGCTGCAAAAGATTATAATCAGGAAGAAGGAATAAACTATGATGAAACCTTTACACCAATTGCTAGGTTAAAAGCTATTAGAATGTTACTAGCTTTCTCCTGCTCTAGAAATTTTACACTTTTTCAAATGGATGTCAAAAGTGCCTTTTTGAATGGATACATTTAAAAGAGGTGTATGTTTAGCAACCCCCTGGGTTTGAGGATCACCTTTATCCAAATCATGTTTTTAAACTTCAAAAAGCTTTATATGGATCAAAGCAAGCTCCTAGAGCTTGATATGACAAGTTAAGTAAATTTCTAATACAAAAGGGCTTTAGAAGAGGAAAGGTTGACACCAAATTGTTTATAAAAGAAAAAGGAAAACATATTTTACTAGTTCAAGTTTATGTAGATGATATAATCTTTGGTTCTACTAATGATGTTTTGTGTAAAGATTTTT